>JAMKCH010085353.1:0-61213 GCA_023653785.1 Ophioderma brevispina
AGAAAAAAATGGTTGAAAACGTATTTCTGCCATTCATTGGACCATACACTTTTCACGGGAAGTAGATGATTTTCTATTTGACTGACTTTATAATCCGATAAGATATCCGGTTCATACACACCAAATTGCAATGTGCATCTGTCTATTAACAATTGATTCCCTGCCAATGAAATGCACGTGGAATGTTTTGAATAGCCGCGCCATTCATCACTATAAGAATAGATGTTTTGATGTTATTATGTGCTTCGTATGAAGGACCCTGCAGGATTGCTTTGCGGCACTCTTTGGTGGGCACAGGCTACGTCATCCAAAGTCAAAATGGATACACCCATGAACACTGAATTCATACTTTTATTTTTAGAGGGAATAGGTTTGAGAGACTGAAATTACTTCTATTTGAATGGTCATATATGTATATAAACATGTGCTGATCGAATATTTAGGGTTTTGTTCCCCTTTAAGAGCTATAGGCCAGCTGCAAAAGGCAGCATCATGTCAGATAATACAGCATATTCTTATTCAGTGGGCGGGGTTTAGTAAGAAAACACGCAATATCATTGGTTGTTGCCTATCTTATATGAGACGATATTAGATAGTACGTCGCCGCGGAAGTGTTTACGCGCGCGTGTATAAGGTTACGCAGTGCACGCAGGTAGTACAGGTTGGTTCATTTTTTACAGCAGGGGAATATTTTTGTTTTTTAAAATAATATTATTGAAATAAAACTATTTTCGGTGATTAAAACAACCAAAACTAAATAAGAATGAGAATAAAAGATAGGATTTGTTGTTTTGCCTAATATCTAATATCTAATATCGTGTCATATTGGATGGGCAGTCCAATATTTTTATCGTAGTGGATACCGGCTGCGCCGGCATCCACTACTCAAATTATTCTCTAATTGGTGATCATGATCTTGGTGAGCCATTGTATAATTTGCATACAAGCTCACCATTCTGCTGTGGCAGTCCTTCTCCAGGTTAGAAATTGCATCCTTTCAAGCCTTAATTGGATGCAAGGCTGTCTTGCTAGTATATATTGCTTGACTTGCCTTCGATACCATTGAATTTGATTAAAAGGCTTGAAACCAGTTTTGGTATCACAGACACTACTCTTGCCTGGTGCAGATCATATCTCACTGACAGAAATACCTGAGTGATGGTTAACCGTGAAATGTCCAAGCAGCATATTTTCAACTACTCTGTTCACCAGGGCTCTATTGTAGGCCCGCAAGGTTTCATAATGTATACTCACCCAGTTGGTGACATTATTAGGAATCATCATGTTAACTTTCACTTGTATACTGATGATACTTAGCTTTTCTGTGAGTTTAATCCAAAGATTCCAGGTGATTGTGAGCATGCTCTTCAAAAACTTTCAAGCTGTATATTTGGCGATCCTGTCTTTGGGGTCCACGATCATATATAGGGAAGAAAAAATTACTTTTCCATCAGATTTAAGCTAGCTGACAATTTTAAATAGCTCCCGTTAAGCTTTTCCAACAAGGTTAAATCGTTGGAAGGAGGGCAGGGCTTCGATTTATGAGGGAAATTATGGGGCAGACAATTAAGGTGAAGACAATTTTTGAAAAGTGCTAAAAATATCGATTTTCGGCAAGGTTTTTGGCTAAAAAAAAAACACTAAAAATGCGTCCATTTTTATCGTACTAACCTGTATCAACGTAGCTATAAATCTGTTGCGAGAAGGTTAAATTGTTGGAAGGAGGGCAGTGCTTCAATTTATGAGGGAAATTATGGGGTAAAACAACAAGGTTTTCAGAGCAATCCGCCATTTTCTATCGGTGAAAACATTCGATCACATGATACAATGGGCTATTCTGATTGGTTAAAAGTCTGAAAATCTTAATGAGGGAGGAGAGACGCTTACAGAACTAAATTTGTTTTTGTTGAGCGTAAATGGAACCATGTAAAGTCAGCGTGGACTAGCGTATCAATGATCGCAGTACAATAAACGGGATACGCGCTGCATTTTCGCTGCATACGCATTTGATTTTACCCTCAGATTTGCCCATCCGTACCCCAGAATATATCAAAGGGAGGGAGCGTCGAGGCTCCGTAACAGCCACTCCCGACAGGGGCTGCAAGCTTCAATGCCGATTTCCGTTGAAAGTGGACCAAAAAGCAGGTAAAATTACTTTTTTTGAATAAATCGGGCTTCATAGATAGATGATTTGGATCCAAAAAGCATTTAGGGGAGCTATTTAACCTAGATGCTAAAGATTAAACTTTATTCTCAAGTAATTAACCCTATATTTGTCGCGGGACCCCATCGACAGGATCGCCGTATATTTGATATAAACACCTGGATGTTGAATAACATGCTGTAGATGAATCATGAAAAGACAGTATTGTCTTTGCTACACCCTATGATTTGAAAAATCTGCCTCCAATATGATTAGTGACACCACTGTTCCTGCATCTGTGTGTGTAAGAACCTTGGGGTCATGTTTGATTCCACCATGAGTATGTCCAATCACATTGGAGCTATATGTGAGAGTGTAAATTACCATATTCGTAATTTATGGCATATACGTAGGTTTATCACTTTTGATGCTTGCAACCATGCTGTATGATCTTTGGTCTTGTCCCGCATTTACTATGCCAATTCATTACTGAAATAGATCTCAAAAGGCTCCAGTGCTTGCAAAATAAAGCTGCGCACCTGGTGCTTGTCAAAACTTTTGATCACTCTTCATTGGTTGCCTGCTATTAGATACAAAATCCTTCTTTATGTGCATATTGTCTCTTCATGGACAGGCTCCGTCATACCTTAATGATGGTTTTAATTTGTATGTGTTGGATAGTAATTCCAATGCTACAAGACAAAGGCTACAGTCTTCTTCTGATGTTACACGACTTGTTATCCCTCGTACCAAGCACAGATTTGGTGACCGATCATTTAACGTAATTGACCCTAGGCTGTGGAACAAGCTTCCTGTTAATATTAGAGAAGCACCTTCCACCATTAAATGGGTCCTGAAAACATACTTATTTCCTGATGTTTAGAAATTTGTTAACTTTGGATTTGTTTGTTTTCCTTTTTATGTTGTATATTAATTTCATTTTTTAAGTTATTAAGAAACTAAATCAGAATCCCATTCTAGAAGTTTGGGGAAGAAGGTTTGAAGATGTTTTTATAGTTTGAAGGGTGCTGAATTAGAATTTTTGGGGTCAAACCTCTAGTAAATGTGGGGAACTTTGTAAAATAAGGCCAACAAAATAAATTGTTTGTTTGTCCATGGAGGCTCCCGAAACAGTAGGGTCGGTAGGTCGGAGATTTTTTTTTTAATACAGCGTGAGTCAATAAAAACCCTAACATTCAGGAAAGATTATTTCTTCAAAGGTTAAACATTATTTTTGCTTGAATGTTTGCTTTGGTTGTTCACAGGGATAAACAGGCTATCAGAAGATTTTTATTTGGTGTCTTTCGGACTTTGGGTTCAGAAACTATGTCAATTTTGTGGAGAGACCTAAAAATTCTGTTTGGCCGATTTTAGCCATACAATATGCGGAGACACTGACACCGACATATACCATAACACATTATAGCAAAGACAATTCACACATGCAATTTCAGATTGTATCGATTTCTTCTCAACAATAACATATCATTTTGAATAACACGGTCTATAATTGTGTAACATAATTATAAGTAAAATATCTTCAACAAATTAAATTACCATTGTTCAATCACAAAGAGTCAGTTATTGAAAATTACTCCATATCAATGTCTCAGTTCATGAACATAAACTGCTCAGAGATTTTTGTTTTACATCTCTAAGGTAATTATTTTGCTTGCACAAATACAGTATACTCAGCATCCATAAATTGCGAGAAGAACTAAGGTTGAAGTTTTCTGTTATTAAATTGGACTTAAAACTTTAAATTCAATATCGCACTGTTTTCTCAAGTGGAATATAAAACCTTCTTTGGTTTCACTTTGGCTCCCACGTTTCGTTGTAGGTTAAAACCATGAAATCTTGCTGGACCAAAGTAAACTGTGGTCTTACACCAGCTATCTTGACTTTCTTATTTGGGAAATTTAACATTTTTTCACTCAGCATTTTCTTTTTAAGTCTCTGGGATACTATCTTTATAATCCTTCAATTATTCTCCCACCTTCTATTATTTAATAATAATTTGTTGTTAAATGTTTTTACTTAAATCACTGCTGAAGACCATGTTACTCTATGTAAACGATGCATCTTTGTTTGGCTCAAAATCGGCCAAACAGGATTTTTAAGTCTCTCAGCAAAATAGGCATTAACTTCTTTCTCCAAAGTCCAAATGACACCAAATAAACGTTTTCTGAAAGCCTGTTAATCCCTCTTTATAACTAAAGCAAACATTTCAATTATTTTTTAATCTGAATGTAGGGTTTTTTTTTACTCGCACTGTATTGTACAGTACTTGAAACTCAATTTAAAGAATGGTAATAAATCAAAACACAACAATTTTACTGTTTGAACTCTTTCATTCAATAGCCAGCGATTCAAACATATAACTCAACTCTGGGAAACATGGTACATGCCGATTTTTGAGGTGCTGATTTCCATAGGCCATGCCGCCAATCCCACCATGTAAACTGGCACAAAAATGCGTCATATTTTTACCTGAAGTGATAGCAGGAGACTGGAATGGTAACCAGTAGTTAGGAAATAACATGTGAATTTTGTTATGTCTATTCGTTTCACTTATAAGCCAGAAAAAAATCAAATGAAATGACCTAAGGCTGCCAAAAAACTAAAGCCCGTAATTGAATTGAAGTTTGTTTTCACCTCCAACGAAAAATGGGGACATCTGGTAATTTTTAAAATGGTTCCACCTTAATCTTTGACCCTCGAAACATAGGTCCAGTCACCTTATTTGTTCATTTATCAACAGTATTGGTTGCGATATATCAAAAATTGTATTTTTAGCTAATGGCAACCCTAATTTGCATATTATGTCATCATGGGGACAGCTGGTAATTTTTAAAATGGTTCCATCTTAATCTTTGACCCTCGAAACATAGGTCCAGTCATGTTATTTGTTCATTTATCAACATTATTGGTTGAGATATATCGAAAATTGTATTTTTCTGTAATGGCGATACTAATTTGCATAAATTTGCATAAAAATAATATGTGGGACACTTTTTGATTTTTTTAACATAGCTAATCGTTTTCTAAGCACTTTATCTGATATAGAAACGTGGATTAGAAGTTTATTTCAGGGGGTGATCCTATCATGGTACAATAGAATGGAACAAACTTCCTGTTAATTTCCAAACCTCACCAGTATTAAGTTTGTTTAAATATATTCTTAAACATTTTCATGTGGAGTAGTGTGTATTTTATACTTGACTTTCATTTCCTGTTGCTTTAAACAGTTAAAGAGACAATGGCACATTTTGAAAATAGTAAGCCATGTAGATTTTTTCAAAATTGATATTTTTTGCATGGTTGTACTTGTAGAGGCTTTTTATTCATTAGCCCTCACCTATAATGATTTTAAGCGCCCTTTGTGGTAAAGAGAATGATTTTATAACAGAATAATTTTATTCAGCAGCGGATTATGGTGTTAAACACAAAAAAAACACATTCCTTAAAGGGGGATGACACGATTTAAGTCTAAAAATTTTTCATCTTGATTGAATGGTCTTCACCCCCCCCACCCCCATCTGTAAAGTTTCTCACTGATATTTCAATCTGTTTTTAAGTGAGAGCTTAAAACGTGATTTTGTAATCCCATAGAGAACTGTGTAAAATTAATACTGGTCGACCAAAATGGCTCATAACATCTTTTAGCCCTAAGATTCCACAGAGTAAATGATAAAAGTAGTAGCTTTCCAAAATTTTGACCACTTCCGGTAAAATCTGGGTTCCCTGGAAACGAGGCTAATGGCGATCGGACTATGGACCTTTAATTTTTGTGTGAGTTTAATGGCCTTTTTAGAGAGAAGGTGAAAACAAATTATCAAAGCCAACATTAATAAAAAATGCATCTACTCCTGATATCCATTAAGAGTTATTAACTAGTAATGTCTTCAGTGAATAAATTCTCAATCTCCCCAGGTGTTTCCTATAAAACAAATCTGCAAAATCATCTTTGCATTTTGCAGTAGTGTTTTTTTTATCAAAGGATGGCTTTGTAGTTCCAATTACTGCCTGTGTGGGTTAAAGCATAGCAAGTGGATTAGTTGTGCTAATGTGTATGGTGACATTTATGAACTGGCTTCTTTTGAAACATGTGCATTAGCAGGTAATTATAACGATTGACTTCAAGTATACCCCATTATGCGCAGCATCTTTTGATGTAATGCAGGCGAGGATCTTGGGAGGGGGAGCGCGCCTCCCCGTAATCCTGGCAAAATCTTCAAAATCAAGCCGTTTTGGACAAGTTTCAGCCTTCAGCCCCCCATGGTAATTTTGATGTTTTTCAAATCCTGGATCCGCCCCTGGTAGTTCTATCATGAATTTGAACCAAAGAATTTAACTCCGTACCTGGGTTGTCAAAACCAAGACCTACTGTATAGCAATGCAGATGGTGTACTCTACAACTGAGCTAACAGAGAAGTTAACCTGAACATCATCGAGATATACTAAGCAGTCTCCGCCATTGTCACACCCTCTTAGCACCTTTTCATCAGCTCGTGAAAAAGTGGCGGTAGCTGAGTTTAATCCCATAGGCATTACTTGATTGGTATAAGTCCAAGCTTGTATTAAAAGCATTTTTTTTTCATGGTCCTTTTGGGGGTTTAACCTACTTGCCAGTACCACACTTTGCAATCTAGGGATTAAAACCATTTGTGCACCTTCTAAACTATACTAGCCAGGGTCTTGTCTATTCTAGGGAGTGGATAGGAGTCTGGGGTACTAAGAGAAATTAGTTAGTTATTGTTAGACAAAGTTTTAAATCCGGTTTGTCTCCCGCTAATGGGGGTGGCCGGATTCACCACACCCTTACTCCTCAATACTGCTGTGTGAGGATTGTTGTGAGCAAAAGATAATTGGCCGAATGCCCTTCCTGACGCCAATACCACATTTTCGGCGTGGGCCTAGCCTTTGGGCACCAATTGCCCATCCATGCAAGGCAGCATGTGCGGATGGCCACCATTAGCTCTCCAGAGGCTTGATGCCCTTGTAGGTGATCGTCGTTTTCATTCGACCAGGGTAACCCTACCCCTCATCAATCAAAACCTTATGGAGGATGACGGTAGCCGCCGCCAACTTGGCCCTGGGACAGGTAGTACTGGTTACCAGGATACCAGTAACGCAGCTCTCCAAGGAAACCTGACCTGACAGCTAAGAGAATTAACTTTGCGAAAATCAAGGCAATGGCGTATGTCCATCTTTTCTTTCTATTAACCAACCTAACACAATTTGAAGCCCAGGTGTTTGATCTCTCTTCTATTATGGCCTTGATCAAGCATAGCTTGGACTTGCTCTCTATCAATCTCTCTCTGATGTACAGGTATACAACCGGGAGGTTTGGTTTTTAACAGGGGTAGCAGCATTTTCTATTTAATGTGTATTGCACTAGTTCATTGGTAATCCCAATCATGTCTTATTCTTTGTAAATAGTTTTTGGTTTTAATTTTTTAGGTTTTTTCTTTTTTTAATTTTATAACATTATATTCTCTAGTAGTAGTAAAGTAGATCCAAAGGTTTTAAATCCGGTTTTGTCCCCGTAAACGGGTGTGGTCGGATTCACCTCACACTGGTAGCAATTGCCCTTACTCCTTCCTTCCACCTCACCTGACTCAATGCATCCTCCATCCTCAATTAACCCAACCCTCCTACTCGCCTCCTCCACTTGCTTCTTTCATGTCTTCTTTGGACGTCCCCTCCTCCTCGATCCTCCCACCTTGAACTCAAAGGCCCTTCTAGGCATGCTTTGTCAGCCTTCCTCAACACATGCCATACCAACGTATAAAAAAAAACACTATGCGCCTTCGCCAACCGGTCCATCGCTCTTCCAAACCCACATCTGCATCAAGTCCTCGTCTTCATCCTATCCATCAACTTCACACATACATCGCTCTTATCATTGCTCTCTCTGTCCTCAGAATCCCCATATCATTTTTGCTCAATACCACGTCCTCGCTCCCATACAGCTCACTGATCTCACACAACTTTATACACCATTACGTTTTCATCTGCAAAGGAGATCTTTTCCCTTGCAGCAACTCCCCACTTCCCTAAACTTCACCACCCATACCTCACTCTAGCTGTCACAGCCACCTCGCATCCACCACCTCCACTAACCTTGTCCCAAAGTATTTGAAACTCCTTCACAGACTCCACGCATCAGCACAATCTTTCCTCATGTTAAACCATCCTCCAGCTCCCTTCTCGCATCGTCCACACATAAAAAAATCAAATCTTGTCCAAGCTTGGGTCACTCCCTCTTTTCATCTGGTGCATTCTCCATGGATCCTTTTCCCACACCACACTTAGTTTGCTTTTACCCTCTTTCTTCCCATCTTCTCTGTTCCCACACATGCCACATGGGTCTACCTTACTCACTACCACCTCCCTCTCCACCCCGCTCACCAGCACTTTTATCTTCCAAGGTTTACCTAAGACCCTTACTCTCAAAAGCCGCCTTCCATTTCCAAAACTTCTCCCTCAGTCCATCCATTGTCTCGCACATTAAAACCAAGTCATCAGCATACAACATCTCACTCATCAAACCTTCTTTTGTACTCTCCATCACTACGTCAATCACAATTGCAAAAATCAATGGCGAAAGTACAGAAATGATCAATTTGAAATGCCAATTCTTGGTGAATCTGAGTAGATTCTGACTAAAATCTAATTTTAATATTAAAGCGGCACTGGCACATTTTCACAAAATATGAAATTTTCTTCAATTTGCTCTCAAATGATAGTCTAGGCCATTGGAAGAACAGAGATATATTTTACACATAAAAATAACATACCCCAAAACAGATAGGGACATTGATATGAGGAGGTAATTTGAAGATGAATATTTTTGACTCGTACTCACTGATATTAAAACCACAAAGGTTATAGACCGATCAAACAGTGTGCATAGCGTGGGAAACATGCATACGGCGTGTGTTCTTGTGTTAAATGCCATTTTTCGTCGTCTGCTGAATTTAACGTCGCCGGCGACGTTAAATTATAAAATCGTTCTGTTTACCCATAAGGAAGCTGATTTGGTCTTAATCATTTCGGGTGAGGGCTTTTGTATATAAAAGCCTTACAACCATGCAAAAAAAAAATCTTGAGGGTGCACTATTTTTCAAATGTGCCAGTGTCTCTTTAAAGTGACTCTTTAAAATTACTCTCTGAAAAATCAATGGTGCCACAAATAATGTCATTGCCAATCCAAATATTGAATGTTTTCTGGTCCCTCCTTGTAGACTTGACACAAACCACAATATCTATTTGCATTTCCTGGGACCTTTAACAGAGCTCTGACCACACCTAAATCAATGGTGCCACAAATAATGTCATTGCCAATCCAAATATTGAATGTTTTCTGGTCCCTCCTTGTAGACTTGACACAAACCACAATTCTATTTGCATTTCCTGGGACCTTTAACAGAGCTCTGACCACACCTTCCCGTTTTTTGGGACCAAAACGCTTGCTCAAACAACCTACTAAATCATCGTAGCTCTGGCACATGTTGGCGTCTATGTCACCAAGAGCTTCTTGGGCCATCCCTTTCAAACTGACTTCCAGACACAAAAAGTTTCCCATGAGGTGTCCAATCATTCAATTCACCAGCCATTTCAAACTGTAAAAGAAAGTCTGGCCAGGCTGTAGTGCCATCGTAAATAGCGGTTTCACTGAAAATTTGTTCTTGCGTGACTCTGAGCTTGAGCTAGATCACTCACAAGGTCTGCATTCAGTTTCAGTTTGAGGTGGAGGATCAAAGCTGGTAGTTGCATGTGAACTATTGTTAACATTGGGATTGACAACATTTTGGTCTAGCAAACTGAGTTATTGAGCCACTGAGTTTTGAACCATATGGCTAATGGAAGACAAGCTCTCCTTAATTGTAGTTTGGGCTACAAATGTACATCCCTCACTAAGTCTTCAATTGCTGTCTTATCTGCACCCACCTAATTGTGCACATCACTAGAGGTAAACTCCAAAGGACCAGTCAAAATCAGAATAATGAACATGACAAAATTTCAATAACTCCTGATTTATACATTCATTCATGTCACCTTTAAAGTTAATTTAAATGAAAAAGAGACACACATAATATCAATATATTTTAGCAGCATTCCAGTGGTCTACAGGTGCCATCACATTTTCTGGTGAGCCACGAATGCAAAATTGTATTGATAGTAAGAATACAGGCGCCCTGATTGAATGAGGCATTAATGTTTATTTATTATCCCTGGATTAAATAAATATGACTGTATAATTGAGAAATTTAGTAAAGTTTGACTATAAAGAAGAAATTTCGTTCACATTTTAGCAACGTATGAACTTTAAGGAACAAAAATTGATTCCGTGCAATGAATCTGGAGTATATTTGCTTACTTTTACATGCGGAACGATAACAACTGAATAATTCCCGACCTATTTGGTGGTAATCAAGTATAGACCATTTACAGCATGTTTGAAACATTTTCGGGCGCTGGTATCTTGAACTAGGTCGTCCTGACTGTTACACACTGGGCAATTGTATCTGTTAGAGTTTTAATGCTATGGGCCATAACGATTCGCAGGAATGGATTCGCAGGCAACAAAAGAAGTGACGTAGGATGTTAACTGGTCTATAGTCTTTCAGACCAGGATGACATGGAATTAAAGGAATTAGAAAATAAACAGAAAGTTGAACTTTCTTGGAAAGCAGCATGCTGAAGGACAAATAGGATGAGAAACAAAGGAGGAAAGAGCCTTTGATCACAGTGATCGCAAGCAGGGAAAAGGACAGGTAGGGTTCAGCATGCAGGTAAGGGCATAAGGAGTAAACTACACAGTTGCTCATGGGAATGAGGGGCACTTTCCAAGAAAATAGGACTTTAGTTCTCTCAAATACTTTATACTTTTTGTGCATAAATCCCTACAACGGTTCCTACAGCTCGATGTCGCACAGTTACATGTACCATCGTCTGCTTTTGTTCAAGTTCACCAAACTCAAACAATCATATAAAAAAATATGTACAAAATCATGAGAAGTTTGCTAAAATGGGTACAGTGTTCCCCATCTCAGCTTACCTCGGCCAAACACAACCAGGAAATCAGAAATTTTACAAGGAACTCTTGTAGATAAAATCAGAGTCACGGTCATCAAGGTCATCTAATTGACCAGTCCAAAAAGTGGTCAAAACTTTCCTAAAATGAAACCTTCTGATTGGTTAAAAGTCCCTGGTAACTAATGATGTCAAAAGCCTGTGGGCTTTTTCCAGGTCCACGATTGGTTAAGAGTTTTCAGAGATGATGATGTCAAAAGCCCATTGTATTTTTCTAGCCCTCTGATTGGATATAGCACTTTGCATTTATGATATCAAAAGCCCATTGGCTTTTTCCAGCCTTTTGATTGGCTTGCAGCCCCCTCAGATCTGCCGGCAAACTCAAAGGAAGGGCAACAAACCGTTTATGATAGGCGAAATGCGCACACTAATTATTCATACTAAAATCTGAATATTCATGAATATATCACAGTACCAGTGGTGAAATATATGTACACATGGCTCCTAATGTAATAAACTGCACATGTAAGACAAAGGTTTTGACTGGAAAGATGTTATGTTTTCTGTACTAATCAAGGTTCAAAACTTCCCCAGAAGTATGTTTAAGGCCTCGAGGAGGATCGGGTAGACTATTGTAATTGTTTGAGGTCAAAAGTAATCAATTTAGTTGAAAAGGGAGGTACGAAAATACCAAACTAGAAAACATATAGACTGAGGGATTGTCCCGAAGGATGCAAGAAAGATCCCAGGTGCACATTAATTTAAGTGGAAGCTCCGGGAGAAATTACTTCAATAAATCATATGCAAAAATAGACAAATCAAGGCCAATTGTACATATGTATGTCCTGAAATTACGACAATCGCCAATCCTGCAGGAATCTTGCCCTGTGCCCCGAGTTACGTCCAAGATGGCGGCCATTACCAATGAATTTTGCAAAGACTGATGGCTTGCTCCTGCCTGTACAGGCTGTCCAAAAAAAGTTAACACTCAGAACGACGACATTTGATAAAAAGAAATGTATGGGTCTTTGTTTGGTATCCCTTTAAAACCATTAAAATAAAAACTTTAGTATGCATTCTTCATTCCAATCCGCACTTAAAACAAAAGATATGCTTCATCACTTATGAGAGGGCAAAATCAACTTGGTCTGATTTCTGCCTCAGAACACTTGGAAAGCATGATGCAACATGGAATACCACTTGGCCTTCGTAGCACATCTTCTTTCCATCTTAAAGATTTTCTTGGAAATCCAATAAAGAAGTGTTGATTGTTTGGTTTAATTTGGTTTGGTTTAACATTCTGGGTAATTTTGAGTGATTTGATAGGGCTAACTCTGCTAATGAAGTGAACTGCCTGATTAATACTTGAAAAATTTAAAGTATGGATCATAAAGACAATGATCAAAATGGATTGTCAATATCTTCAATAGTTCAATTACCAATCAATAACACAATCAATAACCAATTTTGAGCATGTTACAAAATCATGTTTTCAACACAATCTTACAACTGTCACTGCAAATCTGACCAATCTGAATTTGTACTCTCCTTTTTGACGGAGCATATCTTTTGTTTTACATATCGCATTGAAATGAACTAAACGGCAAATAAAGCTTATTAAGTTAGCTTTAAGAGCATACCAAACAAGACCCATGCATACTTCAGTTTTGACAAATGCCTGGTTGGTCTGATAGTGTTTAACATTTTTGGGACAGCTTGGTATTTTTTCCAAGAAAACATGAATAACCAGTGATACGCGAAGAAAGCTGTACATAACTAATTTTGTTATGTATCAATTTGCATAATAATCCAGGTAGGAATGTTTTCCTCCATTTTTACATACAAACATATTATTTTAATTGCAAAACAATATATACACAGACACACAGTGTATAAAAGGGAGAGGAATCGGTTTCTTTTTACCTTAAATCTGTCCTTAATTTGTTGCCTTTCTTGTCCTTGAGTCTTGATGGCTAATGCAAGCAGCACGTTGAGCCGACTGGTTTGTTACCTTCCATGATATGTTGTAAAACACGGCTCCAACTGAAACACAAATGCATCCTGATTAATTTTGATCAATTAACAATTAAACAAAAATATTTTTGCAATTTGTCTATTTCACCTACAGTCCAGGTGCCATGTGTGTCTGGGTGTCTGTCTGGTTGCCAGTTAGACATGTATGTGGCAAAGGAAGTGAAGGCTTATGAGAAGGCTGATCCGTCCCTCCCCTTTTTCAAATGGACAAATAAACATACATACCCCTAATGTAGATATGACCAAGATAACTTTTTACTTCATTGACTTTGATTCTTTATGTTCAAGGACTTCATCAATCTTTTAGTTGGTTCTCTAGTGTGCAAAAACTGCAACTTCAGAAAAAAATATTAAAAAGATTTTGTTCCAATTCGCTAACCCTATTTCTGTTATGAAGGCCATTATCCTTCTATCAATTCCTGTTTTACCCCATCCAATTGGACCCTCTCGATCCCTAAATACAATCATTTCAGAACGGGTGTAAATTTTAGTTGGGCCACTTTCCACATGGATATACTTAAAGGCACTATCAGTGATGCCACCCAAAATATTTGCATTTTGGCACAAAGTGCTTAAAGTGTAGATAATCTGTAAGTTGTCATAAGTTATCCTTTTCCACTGATAAATCGACAAAAGAAAATGAGAAAATAGCAGTGTTCAAAGATTTGATTCTCCATTCAAATATGTGCTTTAGTAAGGTCCGTACGGACATTAACTAAAATATCAGTTTTTGTCTTCGTTCGGTTGCTTTTGATCTTTTTATCTGGTAGTTTTGATACCATACTTGTTACAAACATGCAGAATCTTATTTTTGATGATTTGTTTCGATTTTCTGATTTAGCAAATTACTGATAGTGCCTTTAATCTTGGCAAGACTATTACTGAAAGGTATGAAAAGGCATTGGATTTGGCAACAACTTTCAAAGTAGTGTGAACAGATTAACGTGAATGTTTTAATTCCGGTAGTAGTATTGATTGTAAAAAAAAAATAGCTGAATTATATCTCTGATTCAGTTAAAGGAATATGTAGACACCTTTTTTTGAAGAGCGCCCCCCAAATTTTTTGAAAAAAATACCACTTTTCCTCGAAATTTAGACCTCACATGGTTACAAATGTTGGTAACTGGCTAGAAAGCTCGAACATGTCTGTGTCACAACAAAGGCATTGGAATTAGAATAATTATTATCAGAGATCCCGATACTAATTTAAACGGGCTGCTGGAACGGCCTTCCAATGTGAAATAGCAGGGAAATAGCACCCTGTACGTTGTCTACGGCTCATCCATTAGTTGTTTATTGTTTGTTCAGGCAAGTCAGTTAGAGGTTATTTTCTATAGAGGTGGCACTATTTCATTTGGACGGACATGAGTAGCATTTCCAGCTCTGCCGTAAGTCCAATCGGGGATACCAATTCAAATTACAAAACGCTTATTTTATGATAAATACGCATTTTTAGCATTCTCGTTCGCAGGTATAGGTTTCTAGACAATTACCAAACCGTAACTGTGCCAAAATATCAAATTTTGAAAATCGGCGGGCGGGCTCTTCAAAAAATGTGCCATTATTGCTTAAATCATTACACTTTGAGCATTGGTTCAAGATAGCTGGTCTCAGCCTGATAACCACCAACAGACCAACAATAGACCATTTGCACGATCCCCGAAATGCATCTCATTCGGTGCCCATTTCCATCCGGGCACTGTCCAGAGGTCATGTTTACAAAATATGGTGTTCGTTCGCGTCGCCGAACAGTGCTAAAAGTAACAATCAAGTACCTTTCACGTGAAGTTAATCTTACAAACCTTGTAGAAGAATATCTATGACAAAAAAACAATCGAGGCAATGGTGTTGAAATTCACAACAAAACGTGATATTTTCGATCGGAACTGTGCCCTACTGTCACCTGACGGACGATTACACAACTATAGTGCCACGTCACAGATAAGGTGCTGGTTGTCTGGTATTTTTGTTACGCTCATAATCGTACGTTTTTAGCACTTGAGGCTGGTACAAGTCACGGTTCCCGGATGGAAATGGACACCGAACAAGGATCCATTTCGGGGATCGTGCAAATGGTCTATTTGCCACGAAAGAGCATGGTGATTATAGTGATATAAGACAACGTCTCATTCAGAACCCATACATGTAGAAACCATTCAGGTGTGGTCTCAGCATTTCGTCCCCTAGCTGCTCACCAAACAAATCAATAGATTAAACTTGTGACAAATGCCTAAAAATGTGGACCCGCAAATTAAAGGTGCTTGTGCGCTTTGTCTATTTTGGTTTCTAACTGATATTTTTATGACGCCTCGTTTACGCAAAGGTCAGAAATACTTTCAAACACAAGTAAAGGAACCTTGTGCACAAATGATCTGAATTTTATAGTACAACAGATTAATGATTGGTAATCGGTTTGAATTCAAGAAATTTGGTTATGTCCAAAAAACCAATGTGAAGGAAATGTTATAAAATTAAAAATATATAAATTTTTCACATTTTGAATTTTTATCCCTCGTCTACCCCCTCCTCCTTTCTCTCATCCTTCCTCCCCCTCCCACCCCCTTCTCGCTGGCACGTCCCTTCCTTTTACCTTTTCCCACCTTGCTGCCCCTCCCTCTGTACGCCTTGGATGCGTCTTGCGTCTCCATTCGCCATTCGTTCCAGCGATCTCGTAGCCTGCGACCCCGCCTTCGGTCGTAACCCCCTGTCGGTTCCTCCGGGGGGCAGCTGAGTAGGGTGCCGCACCCCTCCGCCAGGGTCCGTGACTTTAATTCACTCCCCACAGACCCGTGCGCGACTATCTAGCTGATCCCGGAAGACACAGCGAAGGGGGCCGATAAGCCAGCGCTTCACCCCTCCTCACGTTCCCCCTTCGAATCTCCCTCTGCCCCCCGTTATCACCCTTCTCTCTTACTACATCACGCCACCCCCCTCCCACCTTCCCTCCCCCCCGGGCCTCTTCTCCTCCCTCCCACCCGCGGTTCCCTGTCCCTCGAAGGGAGGACCACAAAGGCGGAGCCCCATTTCTGCAAATCTTCGTATCCTGTTGTTCCCCCGACTAGATCCGCTCTGCCGTGGACAACCTGCTTACCGAAGCTTCCCTCGAGGTGGTCCCGTGCCGTGAATGGTGGGTTATAGAACCTGTGGTTCGGTGCCGCAGAGGGAGAGGAAGAAAAGCGGAACCTGTAGTTGAAGGGGGGGATGACGTGATAGGTAGTTGGGAGGAACGGAAGGGGGGAGGGGGAATCGGGACATGTGGCGGAGCTTGAGTGATGTATCTCTCCCGGCGCACAAGCGGCTCCTGATAGTGCAGGCCGCCCACGCGGACAGCAGGAAAGCCGGGATGAACTGGGCTGGGAGGCAGTGAGAGGCGCGATAGCTTTATGGGTGAAGTTTTGCGGGCGGCGGCGGGTAACACTCGGAGCCGAGTGGGGGCTGTCGTGGGGGAGCCGGGGGGGGGGAGGATTACCGCTTTGGCTGGCGCAGGGGTAGTGTGAGAAGGCCCTCCGGGAGGCCCGCCCACCGCGCTAGGTGAGGCGGCCTGCTCCGCCACGTAGCATCCCCTCCCTTCGCCGCCTGCACGCGGCCATGTTCACACCAGTTAGTCCGGCCGGGGTGCCGGTAGAGCTCGGGCGAAAGCGGGCCGTGTACCTTTGCGAGCCCTTCTCTCCTCTCCCCCACTCCCCCACAGACTCTTCCCCCCCCCCCCACCTTCCCCCACACTATCACCCATTCCTCTCCCACATTCCCCAATGTAGAATTCTCCCCCCTTACTGCAACCACGCCTCTTCATCCTCCCCAACCGAGGATCCGACGTGTCGCCCCTACCGGATTCCCGCCCTACGGCCCCCACACAGGCAATAAAGAATCTGAAGTCACCCCTCAGGATCTACCCCTCCGGATCTTGCGAGCAAAGGGTTCCCCGCAAGCCCCTACCTTGCAGATAACGGGTGGGCAGAGAGGAGAAGGTCGCCAATCGCCCACGCCGCCCCCGCGCCCCGTCCCAAGCGCTTAATAAATAATACAAATTATAAATTCAATTTTATTTTATAACTATCTCTACATTACTACATGACCTCCACCCACCTCTCCTCATTAACTTCCTCCCCCTCCCCCCGCCTTTCCTCCTCCCCCACCTCATTCTCCCCCCCTACCAGAAAGACGAATCTTCCTTCTCTCCTTCCATTCGCCTCTCCCCTCTCCTCCTCCCCTGCCCTCCCCTCTTCTCCCTTTTCCCCCCCCCCCCCGCCTCCCCTCCCCCTCCGCTTCTCTCCCCCTCCCTACCCCCCCGCCTCGCCTTTCCCCCCCCCACAATGACCACCCCTCCCCCTCCTCCTTGCGCCCTTCTCGCACCCGTATCTCCCCCCCCCCTCTCTCCCTACTCCTCTAGCAGCGCCCTAGTCGCCCCTTCTCGACCCCATCGCTTGCCTTCCACACCCCTCCCCACCGGAGGTAACACGGACCGCCCGGAGAACGAGCCGGGCGGCTGCCAACCCGAGACCCCCGGTTGGGTGGCAGAGCTCAGGGCGTAGGAGGGAACTTCCGTGGGGGCTTAACCCGCTGCAATCATCCGCGCCCCGCCCCGGGGCGGGTGTCTGACACTGCGCCATCAAAGCCCACCGGGAAGAGCGAGGGGAGGAGACAGCTGGAGGTGGCAGTTCAGGACCTTAGGACCTCGTTGCCGAAACGACCGCACTCTGGCGCCCTTCCCCACGCTCTTTTCAGGCGCGCCTCCTGCGGCTACTGGTGCCGAGGCCGGAAGGGGTGCGCTAGCGGGCAGTCGAGGAACATGAGGGGAAGGGGGAGAATTATCTGGTTGACCTACCCACACCGCTTCCCGGACTTCCCTTTTTCCTCCGCCCCTCTCACCCTTACCCCCCCCGACCCCCCTTACCCCCCCCCCGCGTCTGCGCCTCCATCCCCCCTTGTCCCCCACCCCTGCCGCCACCTCCCCCCCGGAAGTTTCACCCCCTCATCCCGTCTCTTCTGTGCCCACCGCCCCGTTTCGCTCCGGTTCGCGTGCCTTTCGTGCCTACGCGACGACTTTTCCCTCCGCCCCCCCCCCCTCCCCCTTCTTTTTTTCCTCCTCTTTCTCCACCCTCTCCACTTCCCCACCCTTCGTTGCCGCGGCTCCTTCCGCGTTTTCCTCTTTTCCTGTGTTTGCCCGTGTTGCCGTTCACCCCCCCTGCCTGTCCTCCCCGCGAAGACCGCCCAAATGAACATGCACGAGTTCACATAAATATCCATGTATCTTCCATGCGAATCTTCTGAGTCCTTGAAGTAATTTTGTCCCAGCAGTTCAAGACGATGGGGTTTTCCCCCCTCGACGACACTAATATTCTGTAATACAATCCAGTCTTCTACCACCATCATCTGTCGCTAATGTCCTCAGATAGGACCCACAAACTGGGAATCCCTTTTTGATTCCAAAACTAAAGCTCTTTTGGCTAAAAGACAACAGCAAACAGTTTAATTAGCTTTACGGAGCGCCCGAGCCTTGAAAAGTGCTCTAGTTTTCGAGTTACCCTCCCCACCGTACGCAAAACACAACCACTTTAGTTGAAGGATAATATAAAGATTTTAAGACAAGCATGGTTGTGGTGGAAATATTTGGTGGCAGGGATGAGTGCTATGCAGGAAAAATGAAATTTGTGGGCTGCAATTTACGCGAATTATTATTTGTTTTTATGGTAGTTTTTTGAGGTAAAAATCTTCAACCTTATTTTTATGGTACCTTTTTGTTTGATTGGTTTTATACATTGCATAAAGGTTTCGGTAAGAACGCGTGTGGGTGACATGTGATAAAAGGATGTTGTTTTTAGGAAAAATGTGATTTTTGGGGCTAAAATGCTAGACCATTTAATATTTGTATAACAGAAATCTATAATACTAAGGTCGAACTTGATAGTCTTTCATGATGATTACAATTTGTTTGCTAAAAATTAATAAATCTTGATATTCTTAGTTTTTTAGCTCTCAAAAACGGATTTTTTTGACCCAAAAAACACCCCTGCCACCAAGTTTTTTGACCACAACCAGCATTTTTTTTAAATTATTGTTAACTATCTTTCGAATATAAGTGGTTGCGTTTTTTGTACCAGGGAGGGGTTGCCGCCAATTTGGGCATTCCAAACCGCTCCACTATTTTAAGCTCCGCGGTCCTCCCAAAGTAATTAAAATCCTGGCACTATGTAAACACAAATCTAAACCATTATTGTAGATTAAACTAGCTCAAGAACAATACTGTATAGCTCCTGATTAACAATCTGCTGGCCTCAGTCCTTTCAGTGACGGTATTTAACTTCTACCGCAGATTCCCCCTTTCTAACATACATCATTACAAACCATCATCATGCAACCGAGCACGGTCAAATCAATTTCATTCATTCACAAAATACATCACCTGAATTGCATCATTTCACATTTATACCTTAAGGGGTATTCCCAAGATCATATATCATGTTTTGATCTTAAAGCATAAACAAGTTGACTCAGTGTCTAAGTTACATCTTGGGGAATCCCCATTTTCCCCTTGTGCAATCTATCTAACAGTGCACCTTGCCAAACAACATAGGGAAGCCCCGTGCGTTCTTTTATCATAAACAAAGTACTTTTCCTATGAGAATGCTTTCTCAAATAAAATTGAATAAAATAACATTTTAAAATCACAATTTTTGATGGGAATATACAATATGAGTGCCTGGCACTTGCACATATGCACCGCAAGTCCCGTGGAAAACAACTAGCAGTTTTTTATGGTAAAGCAATAATGCATATTGCAAAACCCGATTCAAAAAAAAACTGGGGGGGGTGGGGCCTAATATTGAGGGTTAAGCCATTAAAACGATGTTTTGTTTATATCTTGGGAATGAATGAATTTGATGTCCTCAAAGTTCAGTCACGAAAATGAGAAAATACAACGCTTTCATCCGATATCAAAATCGATAATACCCCTTCCGAGTAAATCAGTGGGTCCCAAACACGATCGGAACACTCACCTCTAAGCTCTAACTTTTCCACCCCAGCTTATATGCATAGTGTTACCGAAAGGCGACAGGATGCTGGCCTGTAGACAAATATAATTTACCGTAGACTATCCTTTGTCATCTGGATGAATCTTTGGCAAAAGCAATCAAGTCATGAATAGTTTCAATGGCTCTCAAGTCGGCCTTCAGCTTTCTCACTCTGGATTGGGAAAGCCATTTCTCTCCAAACTCTTGTATGTACAAAAGATACAGGAGTGTCAGTAGCACAACCTGATTCTGCCCAATAACCTGTCTGTTGATGAAAATTAGAACAGCCGTGAATGCCTTCATATGCACAGCAGCTCACGCTCCGCTGTCTCATGGCATGGTTCGTAGGGTTTGGTGTTATCACATTAAGTGCTGTACTTTAGGTAAGGATGTGCGAGATGACTGGCGGTAATTCACCTCTCTTGCGCACACAGCTCCCCGCCGGCCATGCTACTTAGATGATATTATCCTTTAACCTGAAGTACCTCACTCACATGCGTGATAAAGCCAAAGCTACGAACCATGACATTGAGACAGCAGGATCGTTAAGCTGCTGCGCATCCTGAAAACATTTATGCTGTTGTTAAATTTCATCAAAACAGAGTTATTAGGCAGAATGGTGTTGTACTTCTGGGTACTTCTACCATCGCTGTGTCTTGTGTACATGCAGATTTGACGATACATGTATGGCTTCCCAATCCAGAATACATAAGTGGGAAGCCAGGCCTGACTTGGAACCACGGATATTCATGAATTGATTGCTTTCCAAGATTCATCCATTTGACAAGTCTAGTCTATCTAGTGTATTAGGACATGGCCCTGTTCTCATGGTATCAATAATAAGGCATTCAATAAGTCAACGTCACTTCTCTGACCTCTAACAACCTTGATCAAGTCATATCAGGTGAAATCTTCCCACGTGGGCTCATGAACTTTCTGGATTTTTTCATCTCTGGTTGATGCAGACTAAAGCATTGGTGCATCACCAGAGATGAAGAAATCCAGAAAGTTCTGGAGCTGACGATGAAGTGATGAAAATTTGAATATCAGTGAGAGATAAAGTTATAGGGTCTGGACGAGCAAAAATTAAAGGGAATATTTAGAGAATAATGAATGCTGAAAATGAGTGGATCAGAGGTAGACTGATGTGGTGTAAGGACCTGTTGAGAGGGTCAGTGGTGAAGGCATCAGCGAAATGAAAACAGGAAAGGCTTGCTGGACCCTCGTAGCTGAGTGTTGATATGATTATTGCGAGGGAGAGATGGGATTGTGTGATGGTGGATTTGTGTCAGGAGAGTGTTAGATGATAGAGGGTTGCCGGAGGAGTGGGTAGTGCAGTGGTTTCCAATTGTTTTAGGAAAGTGGTGTAATGAGTGTTGGATCATGCAATGAAAATTGTGGAGAGGGTACTGGAGAATAGCATTCGCAGGTAGTGGAAGTGTATGAGAAAAAAAATTTTTTGCAAAATTTTGGTTTATGCCAGTGAAAGGACGATAGATTGCATTTGGTTCATTTTAGAGGAGATTGGCAAGAGGAATATTGAGCTAGTAAGTAAAAGGGAAGACCTGTAATGCTTTTTGAAGACTTGGAGAAGGCATTTGATAGAGCACCACTAAGTAATTGAGTGGCGATGAGGCAGAGGTATACCAGAAGCATTGGATAGAGCGGTGATGATATGAAGGATCAAAGACAAGAGATAGAGTAGGGGCTGATTTGTTCGAGGAGTTTGAGGTGAAGGCGGGTGTGCATCTAGGTTGTGTACTGTCCCGTTGATTTGCAATTGCGGTTACAGAGAGTGCAAAAGAAGGTTGATGGCGGATTGTTTATGGAGATGAATGCGGTATGAGGCAATGGAGGGATTGAGGGAGAATTTTTTGGAAGTGGAAGAAGAAGGCATTTGAGAGTAAATGGGATGAAGGTAAACCTTGGGAAGACAAACGTGATGGTGGGCGGGTAGAAGGGAGGTTTAGTAAATGTAGACCCATGTGGCATGTGTTGGAAGAGGGTAAAAGCAAATTCAGTGTGGTGTGGGTAATGGATCCATTGAGATACACAAAGATAAATAGAGTGACTCCGAAGTTGTGCAAGAGATTTTGTGTGTGTGGGAACGATGCGAGTGAAGAAGCTAGAGGGATGGTGGAACAGTTTTTGTATGAGGTGAATCGGTGAAGGAGTTCACGTACTACTCCAGCTAGAGTGGATATGGGTGGTGAGTTTTGAGGTAACCCAGGCCCCTCCGTCTTACAGGGACAATCCGAATTTAACTACTACTACTATTTGGAGGAGTTCATCTGATGACTTTGATCTCCGTGGTCATTACTGCAGGAGGCCAGGGAAGTGATTTTGATTTATTGAATACGTCCTTGATAATTTGACGAAGAAACAGGCCACATCCTCATGCATACTTTCTTTTACCCCAGCCTTATAATGCATAGTTTACCGCAAATGCGACGAGATGCTGGCCACTGTAGACTATAAGTTACACGTGATACAGCCTTTGTCAGCTGGATTAATCTGGCAAAGCAATCAATCCTGAATATCATGGCTCTCAAGTCGGGCCTTCAGCTTCTCACACTTCTGTAGTCTGGATTGGGAAAGCCATTTTTCTCCAACTCTGTATGTACAAAGATACAGCCATGTCAGTAGCACAACCTGATTCTGCCCAATCACCTGTCCTTGAATGAAAATTAGAACAGCCGTGAATGCCGTCAGATGCACAGCAGCTCTACGCTCCTGCTGTCTCAATGGCATGGTTCGTAGGGTTTCAATGGTGTTTATCACATTAAGTGCTGTACTTTAGGTAGTGTGCGAGATGACTGGTGGTATTCACCTCTCTTGCAAACAGCTCCTCGCCTGTCCATGCTACGTAGATGATAGAGCTCTAGTTCTAGTGCCAAAGCTCAGGATCTTTCAAGCTCGTCTTTTTTGAATACGGAACGTTGATGCGTCTCTCAGTCTTTCCATGTAACTTCCTTCCAATTTTCCACCAAAATACATTCTGGAGGAAACGGCTGCAGGGTGGTCGATAATTGTGGTTTAGTGTACGAGAGGATTGTGATGTTGAGGCTTCATTGGTTGCTGCATACATTTCAATCGATCTTTGTCTTTGTAAAGTTTTGGTAGCAGCCTTGATGAAGCCACTTATTCTAAATCTTCACCAGCAAAGCTCTCCGGAATGTGATTCACCCCAGGGTGAATCATGAAGTCGTCTGTCACAAATGCAATGTAGCTGAGCCAGCTTGTCAGTGGTGGACCCCCGGCAGCGTGAAAATTTACTAGATTTCTCAATCACATATGGTCAAATACAATTTGCAAGAGGGCATTTCGGCAGTACTTCGGATTTGCCCCACCACACTGTTATTACTTTTGCGTTTTTTGGCATCGTTATCTATGCTACACTACACCTATTCTACATTGTTAAGTTCACCAACCAGCTAACTAATACTACAATAAGTCCTGAGCCTATAAAACAGAAATCAGATCAATAACATACACCATATCCACCTCAATGTACCCAAAAGAGCTCCTTTTACCAAAAAAAAAGGACATGGTGATTTATTTTTTTATTTTTCTGCTTTAAATGATTCTGACTTGCTTCTATGAGGACACCCTCTCAATTGATTCTCATGCACCAATGCATCCCAAAAAATGGTGTCCTTTGTTTCCTATGTGTCTAGCTCAAATTATGTTCATAATCGATTTTCATCATAATCCAAGATGGCCGCCAAGATTGCTGCCAAATGACCCCATGGGACAATATTTAATTTTGGGACATCCAAATTCATTCACTAGACACTTAAAGATTACAAAAATGTAGGTTGAAAATATATCATGGGTGGCATGGGAACCCTATTCCGACTAGACTAAAAAGACAACAGCAAACAGTTTAATTAGCTTTGTACGCTCCGGCTGTCTCCAAAGTATTAAAATCCTGGCACTATGTTATCCACAAATCTACCATTTATTGTAGAGTAACACTACTATAACCATACTGTATAGTTCCTGATTACAGCTGCTGGCCTCAGTCCTTCTAGTGACGGGTATTTTAACTTCTCACAGCTAGATTCCCCTTTCTAACAATAATCATTACACCATCATCATGCATAACCTAGCACTGTCAAATCAGATCTCACAAAAATTACATCACCTGAATTGCATCATTTCACATTTATAACTTAATGGGGAATTCCCAGATCATATATCATGTTTTGATCTTAAAGCATAAACAAGTTGACTCAGTTTCTAAGTTTACATCTTGGGGAATCCCCATTTCTCCCCTTGTGCAATCTATCTAACAGGTGCACCTTGCACAAACAACACTAGGGAATCCCCTGCTCTCTTTTTATCATAAACAAAGTACTTTTCCTATGAGAAATCTTTTCTCAAATAAAATTGAGAAAATAACATTTTAATCAAATTTTGATGGTAATATAACAATATGAATGCCTGGCACTTGCACATACGCACCGTCAAGTACCGTGGGAAAACAAACTAGCAGTTTTGATGGTAGAAGCAATAATGCATATTGCAAAACCCTATTCAATACTGTGCTAATATTGATGGTTAACCATTAAAACGATGGTTTTTTGTTTATATCTTGGGAATGAAATGAATTTGAGGGCTCAAATTTCAGTACGAAAATGAGAAAAATACAACCTTTCATCCGATATCAAAATCGATACCCCTTCCGAGTAAATCAGTTGGGTCCCAAACACGATCGGAACACTCACCTCTAAAGCTCTAACTTTTCCAACCCCCACCAAAATATTTATAAACACTCCCTTACCTCTTGCATGAAAGGATTAGTTTTTAATTTATTAATCTGGAAAAAGGTTTAATTTCCAAAAGTACCCAAATTAAAATAAAAAGATTTAAAAATTACTGCTTTGATATGAGGACATCCCAAAACAGCAAATGCTTAAAGACTAAATGATTGGAAGCAAACAAAGTACTGTCCATGCAAGAATGTGTTTTCATCAGAGATATATCAGCAATAAATGATACATTCAAAAATTAGATTAGTGGTACTCATTAAACCAATAATAGCACATTTTTGAAGAGTGCCCCCAATTTTCAATTTTTTGAGATTTTTGCAGTTGTGTTGGTAATTGTCTGGTACACTTTACCTTAGAATGGTAATACTCAAAAGTGTATTTGTCATAAAAGAAGAGATTTTGTAATTTGAATTGGGAATCCTGTTTGTAACTTAAAAGCAGCACTGGAAATGCCAAATTTCTGTCTGTCCATTAGGAAAATGATCTCTTACTTGACTTGCGAGGAATGACAAAGCAGCTAATTGATGAGCGTATATACATACAGGGCATTATTTCCCAACTATTTCATATTGGAAGTATGTTTCCAGCAGCCATTGAATTATTATCGGGATCCCAATATTATTTTAATTAAATCTTTCTTCTTTTGCGACATGGAGAGAATTTCGAGCTCAGCCATTTACAGGTAGTTTACTAGCCAATTACCAAATATCTCCAAATTTTTGAATGGGGCACTCTTCAAAAATGTGCTATTATTGTTTCAACTACAATTTGTCTATATTCTTACCTTCTAGAATACTCTGTCTTTTGTATTCTGATCTTTTCTTCATAATCTCTCTCTATGTCAGGTTTACTATGCACAACCAAATTTAGTAACCCAGACCTGGAAAAAATGCAAAACATAATAAGTAGCTGATAGGTAAACAAAAATAAAAGTTGATGTTTATATGAACTTGCACAGTGAACAATGGTTTTAAATACCATTAACTGGGATAAGTTTGGACAACGGGTTAACTTTGGACACTCAACTTTTTTCGAACATTTAGCTTATGAGGCAAGTTTTCCCAAAATGGACCCTTAAAGCCACACATACCCGTACATCTTTTCTGTGTTCCCCGGGTTTCAGTATACAAACAAGGAATTTCTTGAACCTCTAGACTCTCCTGATGACTAGATATCACTTGGGAAGGTTTTGACATGCCAATTTTAAGTGCTCCTTCCAATAAGGAATGGGTCCCCTTGAATAGGATTAGCACAGGCGTCGGTCGTTTCAACAGCAATATGCACTATTGGGGGCTGCGACCACGTCCAGCCTGCCAACATGGCTTAGGCTGCAGATCACATTCTCAATGTGTGCCCTAAGCTACCTTTTGTTCACCGGTGGATATAGACTTCTCAAACCCCAACCAATCAACAGTGAGCTGGCTCCACCAACTTCAATACAGCTGCTGCCTCATACGCTAGAAGTGCTCCTTTAACCTAATGTCAATTTGGGGAGTATCACATTTTACTTTTGGGGGGATAACCAAGCCCTCTCCCACTATAACTTTGTTTCTTGTGTGGCTGAATGTTCTCCATGTTATTTTTTGAAAGAAGTAATCATTTCAATAATACCTATCTAAATTGCAAGAGGGCATTAGGCTTTTCCATGAACCTCACAACCAGCCCCCTAACAAAAGATATTTTTTAGAGTAAAATTTGCACCCCTAAACAAGTAGTTTGATTAACTACCATAAACAAGTAAGTCTGTGTTTTCCCAACCCCAACAAGTAATTGGAACAGTTTGCGCCCATACACAAGTAAGCACAGCTCCTTCAAACACTAAATATAATGTTTTAAGGGCCTTGTCATAGATACACAGTGTACCAACACCTTTATAAAGAACAGACTGACCAGGCTGACTGAACTTGGTGCGTTCAAATTTAGAGGATAAAAACGCGACCAGCTAGGTGACAAAAATTTGTCGCTTGAGTGTGTTTGCCATTCAAAAATGCCCAAATGAAGCACCCAATATGCAGGTCACTCATCACTGGATGTACCATGCAGTTATTTGATCTCACAATCTCTGCAACACCTATAAACATGCCTAATTATACGCAAGTCATAATTTCTTGGACATAACAAACACGCACGTTGATCATTACATGTACCACATCTACGTGGAACACGATGGTGCATCGTTTTGGTGGGAAAGTGGGCGTACGTTCTAAACTGTCCAAGAAATTGTGAGCCAGAGTATAGATCCAGGGGATTAGGTATTACTGTACTGACCCTAGTATAGTCCCACCTGTTTTAACCTGATATTAGCTTGAATTTAGGGGGTGGGATTATAATGGGATCTCCACCCTAACATGAAACACATGAGCATCAACATTTCAGAACTGAACTTAATCCAGATATTGAGGTGTGTGATCAACAAAGACCTGTAAATGAATGAACTGAAGCATGAACCTAATTAATTTTGTAAAGAAAATAACTACAAGATAATACCAAAATAGCAATGATTTTAACAAAAATTGCATGTTATTATCTATTGCCTTCTAGCAATAAAATTATGGTGGGATTATAATAGGATTTTCTACAATTTTTCAGATTCTTTCAAAACTTGGGGTGGGATTATAATCGAGCATGGGACTATACTCGGGTCAGTACGGTATTTTGGGATGAACGTGGTGATAGAGATTCTGGGTAGAGATACCAGGGTCAAGTACAATGCCCAGGGTATGGTAGGAAGAGGAAGAATACTATTTACTCAACATTCACAAGTAAGAAATTGTTTGAGTTTTTAAATATTAGTTTTCTTTTTGTAATTTTCTTTTTTTTCAATCTTGGAATATCAAGCTAAAGGGAATAAACTGTATGTTATTTGATTGAGGCTTGAGGAAAGTGATGGAGTGTGTGAAGAGGAAGAGAGGTATACCAGAGGCAATGGTGAGAGTCAGAGGGTGTTTTGAATCAATCCCATGATGCAATGCAATGTGCCTATACTGTACTGTACTAAACACATGTCAGTACTTAGGGATGAAAAGTGTTCCAAATGTTTAAGAACCACAAGACATATCATAATCATACTAAAAATTCCCTAAGTACTAACGCTTTGTGAGCTAAAATGAGTGTTAAAGTCACTGTTTTTATGTGTTAAGAATAGGATTTTTATGGGATCACATGACCCTATTGAGGTGAAATTTCCCAAAACTGGTGCATTGTGGGATTGACTCAAAACACCCTCTGGGTGAGAGTGGTGATGAGTTTGAATGAAGGAGCAAAGACAAGAGTCAGAGTAGGGCTTGAGTTGTCTGAGGAGTTTAAAATGAAGACAAGTGTCACCGTTGATATTTGCAATTGTGATTGATATGGTTACAGAGAGTGCAAGAGAAGGTTTGATGAGCGAGATGTTGTATGCATGATGATTTGGTTTTGATGAGTGAGACAATGGAGGGACTGAAGGAAAAGTTTTGGAAATGGAAAAAAAGAGTAATTATAAGGTCTGAAGGTAAATCTTGGGAAGGCAAAAGTTATGGTGAATGGAGTGGAGGGAAAAGTGTCAGTGAGTAAGGTACACCTAGGTCAGGGGTGTCCAACCTGCGGCCCGCGGGCCATTTGTGGCCCACTAAGAGCTCGCATGCGGCCCGCGAGGTACTTTCCAGAAAAAATAAAATGCATAAATATCTGATATAGTAGATTTAAAAAGAATGTCATTTGAATTAGTTCAATTTCCTCAATCTGAAACCAAACTTTTCTGAACATCGTTGGAAAATTAGTCCAATTTCATCAATCTAAAACCAAAATTTCCTAAATATTGTGGGAAAATTAGTCCAATTTCCTCAAACTGAAGCCAAACTTTTTCCAAATTTGCTATAAGGTCAATATTTCCTCGGAAAAAAAGAAAATCTAATTTAAATGTGCTCCAAAATCTGCATCTTCGGGTAGCTATGTCCCCTTTTCAAACGAAAAATTTGTATAGATATGTGTCCAACTTCCAGATTCTCGTAGGCAGGTCATAACCAAACTTGATCCCCCTCATTACTTGCTTTCATGTCCCGCAATAGTCGTGGATTCAACCAGTGCGGCCCCTGCGTCAAAGAGGTTGGACCCCCCTGACCTAGGTGGTCTGTGCAGTAGAAAGGGTACGAGGAAATTCAGTGTGGCGTGAGAAATTTGGGAAATGGATTCATGGGACCGTTTTTGAGACCCCAACTGGGTGTTGGCCGGTATTTTCTACACGGTAACAGCTCAAGAGTTGTGCCCCTTGAGCTTGGCAAGAGATTTTGAGTGAAGAAGATGTAAGAAAGGAGCTGGAGGGATTGTGAAACAGGTGCAGAAGCTGTAAGAAAGGAGCTGGAGGGATGGCGAAACAGGTGAGAAGATTTTGTATAAGAAAGAGCTGGGGGGTATGGCGAAAACAGTGCAGAGAGTAAGAAAGGAGTGGGGGCGATGGCGAAACAGGTGCAGAAGATGTAAGAAAGGAGCGGGGGATGGCGAAAACGTGAAGAAGATGTTAAGAAAGGAGCTGGGGGAGCGAAAAGTTGTGCAGCAAGATGAAGAAAGGCCTGGGGGATGGCGAAAAAGGTGCAGAAGATGTAAGAAAGGAGCTGGAGGGGATGGTGAAACAGGTGGAAATGTTGTGTGACGAGGTGGAATTGAGTGGGAGGAAGAAAACAGTTCTCGTACCGGGTCAGGGTAAATGTGAATGGGGGATGCGAGGCAGCTGTACGTGAACGCTAGTAGAGTAAGGTTTGGGGAAGTTTAGGGCAGGTGTAGAGTGCTACACAGAGAAGTTTCCTTTGAAGATGAAAGGAATGACATGGTGTATAAGAGTTGTGTAGATCAGTGATTGCTGTATGGACGAAGACATGGTTGCTGGCAAAAAAATGAGGATGGGGATTTTGAGAAGGACAGCAAGAGCGATGGTGAGAGTGAGTGTGGTGTGAAGTGGATGGTATAGGAAAAGACTGAAGAACTTCGATTTGCAGGATTTTGGGTTTGGAAAGAAGCAATGGACCGGTTGGCAAAAGGCAAATGGTTGAGCTGGTAGGGTAATTGAGGAGGATGATGAACATAATTTAAGAAGGCGCTTGGCTGTTCTGTGTGGTGGTTTGGGAGGAGGAGGGGATGTCCAATGAAGACATGGGCGAAGCAAGTGGAGGAGGAGAGTATGAGGGTTGGTTTGAGCATGGAGGATGAACTATGAATCAGCAAAGTGGGGGGGGGGGGTGGGGGGGGTTGAAGGGCAATTGAGGCGATTGTGAGTTCTTGGGGACAACCCCGATTTTAAAACTTTGGTACAAACTTCACTACGGAATACACTACCACACAAATAAAATTCAGTGAAAGCAACAAATTCCAGGACTTGAAACAAAAACGGGCCTATAAGTATGTAAGATCTATTAACAACATCCTTTCCACACATTTACATGAATTTATACCCCATTAACAGTTATGGCACATAGATGACCAACTGCGAAAAAGTACCATTTCTTTGCGATCACAGATGAGCCCGATTATCCCCTGCCCCCCCCCCCCCACCCTAGAATTTAAGCCTGATGATGTTCCAGTTGTATGGTACATGCACAAACAATAGTTGTTAGATCATAAGGCCAATGAATTGGATTGTTAGTTCCGGTTTGACTTCGAAAAAAGGAGGAGGAGGTCACTATTTCATTATTCATTAGGTCAAGATTTCATATAAATGGTATAGTGGGTCGAAACCTGAATTAATATATCTAACATCAGACTTTATAGTAAACAGTTAGATACTTTTGTAATATTTCCTTTTAAAAATCAAAATTATTCAGATGAACTTTGTAGCTTGATAGACAGAGGCATGATCAGGAGCATTGGTAGGAAATTAAAATTTTCATATTCAACCACTAAGTAAACCCCCTCAGCCACAAAAAAGATGTTAAATGATCAGAATGACATGCCTGATATTTGAGAAGCTGAATGAAAAGTTATGATCTGTCATTTAATTGCAGAAAATATGGGACCTTTTAACCAAAATATGAAAGTTTGACAAAAATGAAATTTGGGGCGGGCGGGTGTACTGGAAACTAAATATCCCATTCCATTGGCCTAAAGGTTCTTACCTCTGTAAGATCTTAGAATGTAGTTGAGATTGTTACGCATAAAGATGGGACCCCCAGATATGGAGAGTAACTTCTTGGATTTCTGGCCAAATTGAGACCACCTGCCCAAAGGATTTGGCTATCGGGAGATAATGCTATATATATATTGAAAACATTTAAAGCTGTTTAGAAAATTACATGCACCTACAAACAAACATCTGCATTAGGGAGAGGACAAAAGATTTTTTGTAGCAAGCTTGTTCTATTGTTATATTTGCAAATTTAGCTTATCATTAACATCCTATGGCAAATAAAGGTGGTTGTTCACAAAGAGTTTACAGGTAGCAAAATACATCAACTTAATATGATTTAAAATACCATCACTTAAATGTGGCAGGTGATGTTTTTACCAAGAATGACAAACTATCGCTGCTCTATTTTTGCTCATTTTCAGTTTTCACATTTTTTCAATTTTTCAAGAGTGTAAATACCAAAACATTACTTACAGATAGCAAACAAAAGTATGTTTTTAAGGTTTATATATCATGAATGGTTTGTTCTGTCATGATGAAGATTGTGGTTTGAATGTTCCCAAATTTTTGTTTTAATTGGAAAACAAATACTGTAAAGTGGAAATTTTCGCGCTACATTAATTTTCGCGCTTTTGCGCACTTCTGAGCTAGCGCGAATAAAAAAACTCGCGAAAAATGTTTATTTGTGGTGTAGTCTTTGTAAGATAGCTGAAAAGAGCGAATTAAAAAAAGAAAAAAAGTTTAAAAATTTACAGAAGAAACGCAAAAATTACACGCGCGAAAAATATCACGCTTTACAGTATGCACATTACGCCGTGAAAATGTGCCTCAAAAAACCACTACCAAGTTGAAATATGATGTCAGTACATGAATACTACACATTATTGACAGCTTTTCTGAAGCAAATAACAAAAGGAAACAAAAGAATGATAACACAACACCATTCGAATCTTAGCAGCTGTCCAAGAATATGTAAACTTAATATTACGACCTATAAATATCATGGATAATAGCATACGTGCTTCATTGTCATTGGTCCAATTGCGCCAGACACAGGGCGGATGCTAAATGAGCTAACAGTAAATTTGAGCTATTTCCCATGCGGTATTTTTTACCACTTTCCCTATATCATCGTACCCAGATGCAAAAAAGTTACAGCATTGTTTAGCATTTTGGTCACGATTGTAGTTATGTGGTTTCTCCTAAAATGAAGGGAACTTCCCCGTTGTTAACACACAACAACACAAAACTGGCCACTGCCAGTAGTCGGTCACAGCGTCGTTGGACAGGAAGACGAAAATGACTGAGTTAATACAAAATAAGATGCACCAAACACGCGATTTTTTGGTGTCCGGAAGGTTGTGAACATCTTTTCAGACACTGTAGGAAAAAGGAAAGTGCTTTCTCGTGGAAGCGAAGCGAGTTGTTGGTGGTGATTTTACGCCAGGTTCGTAACGGGATGGCGATTTCTACGGCAAAGAAAAAGCTTACAGTCAACACGATATGTTCTCCAAAGGCACTTTGAAAAAACTATTATTATCTCTAATATTTATTAAGGTGTAATAAAAACAAATACTACATGCCTATCGTCGGGGAAATTAGTGAACCTATTTTTCCCTCGTTTACTGGCTATGGGCCTACCAACCCTCACCCCCCCCCACTCGGAGTTCGGTAGTGGTAGGCCTGTAGCCAGTACATCGGGGAAAAATAGATTGCACTATTCCGCCTCCAATTATCTGACATACTAGAAGGGACTGTATTGATTATACAATAATATAGACAATTGAAAATGTATTGAATTCAAAACCTACCCACATAATTGGCCACTCTCTTCCTCTTATTGTCTGCATCATTACCTCGGTTAGAGATGGCAAAGGCAGGATCTGAAAATATAAAATAAGCTTTCACCATTACAGTTTTGAAAAGAGCAATGACAAATTTAAACAAATACAGCAAAGTTAATAAGGCCACTAGCCGTCGCAGTGTGTGACTGTAAAATCGCACATGAAAAACGCTCTTAGTGTTTTATTAATCGCTTCCAGCGTCAATATCGCTGGTAGTGTCGGAGCGATTGAGTTGAATTGAAGTCAACTGTCTTGCATCAAGTCGCTTCGGCATGATAGCGACTTATCAATTCGATATCGGCAGTCTCTTTCCCATCTCTCTGGCATTTTTAGAAACATGCTAGGGCATTACCTGATCAGGTGAGGAGCTACATCACAACCAAATTTTGATGAGAATGGCTAATATAACAAGGCGGTTCTCGAACCACAAAGGTCCCCTGCCCGTCGCGGTAGTAAATGGAGCGAAATATAATTTTAAGATCACAGTGAGAATTGTGATGGAAATAAGTGGTTCTCAAACCACTGAGGCTACTGCCATAGCAGTTGCAATTTATCAAATGTTGACTACATTGACCACACAACTATTTGTAGTTATTTGACCTTGGATGACCCTATTTGACCTTGAAATGACCTTCACAATTTTTGGTTTAGAAATGTCGACCACATCCACAAAGTTTCATGAGCTACCACATATTGAGTTGACCTTGAATAACCCCACGACCTTGAAATGAGCTTCAATTTTTTTGGCACTAAATTGCTGACCACACCCACCAAGTTTCATCATCCTACCACAATTGACAAGGATTATAGCAATTTTATCCCATTTGACCTTGAATGACCCCGGATGACCTTGAAATGACCTTCAAATTTTTTGGCACTGAATGTTGACCACACCCACCAAGTTTCATCATCCTGCCACAATTGACAAGGTTATAGCAATTTAATCCCATTTTGACTGCATTTGACCTTTGACCCATGCCACATTCTTCACCGTCGAACTCATCCATGGTGCGAAGATAGGCACCCTTACTTGCTTAGATCAAAAGATATGTTTACCAGGTTTATAACAATATAACCCTACAATCTTGTTCATAAGTCCTTGGAACACCTTATTGGCAGCTATGAAAGAGATAATAGGCTTGAAACGCATTGTAACTATAACTTTCTTTCCCCCTCCCCATCCCCTCCCAATCAGTGTTGAAAATAATATGGTGCGAGATTGCTCAAGTGTGTCGTGCTCATGCAACATTGAAATGAGGGGGCGGGAACCAAATCTGCACAAAGTGTTCCAACAATTGTGAACAAGATTGTAGTTTATCCCTATTTTTGACCCTATTTTTGAACATATTTGACCTTTGACCCATGACACATGACCCACTTTGTATCCCAGCCATCGCCTGCCTAAGATGCATCTATGTTGCAAAGATGGACACCCACACTTACTTAGATCCAAAGATATTGCGGAGGACACACACACGCAGGGCATTTCTATAGTCCCCCTTTGCCAACTAAAGTTGGCGGGGGACCGAAAAGGCAAACCAGTAATCTTTTTCAAATTTCCCACTCAATGACAGACCCAGGGGAGCAATGCAATGGATAACATTAGTAGTGCTTTGTGGGGACCTATATCAAACCAAGTTAGGTTGGAACAAAGAAGGTTATGCCACACACACACATTTCTGCCACTCCTTTATATAGCAGCCAGCCCCTGGGCAATGACTGACATGGATGATAGTGTGAAATAATAACCAACAAGGCGGTTCTCGAACCACAAAGGTCCCCCGCTCGTCGCGGTAGTTAAAAGGAGGAAAAGTAACATAACTTAAAGATCACAGGGAGGATTGTGATGATAATACCTTGGATGGCCTCAGATGACCTTGAAAAATTCTGGTATCAATGTTGACTACACCCAACTAAGTTCCAAGTTCCATGACCATACAACCATTTGTAGTGTTTGACCTTGGATGACCCCGCATGACTTTGAAATGACCTTAAAAATTTTCAGCACTGAATATTGACCACACCCACCAAGTTTCATCATCCTACCACATGTTGAGGGATTTGACCTTGAATGACCCCGTATGACCTTGAAATGACCTTCAAAATTTTCGGCACCGAATGTTGAGCACACCCACCAAGTTTCATCATCCTACCACAATTGACAAGGTTTGAAGCAATTTTTGACCACATTTGATCTTGACCCATGGCACATGACCCATCTCCGAACTCATCCGCCGCCTACTTAAGCGACATATATGGTGCATAGATGGACACCCATACTTGCTAAGATTAAAAGATATTGTGTTGAAAAGGTTTATAGCAATTTAACCTGGGACACACACACACGCACGCACACACAGACGGGGAGCATTTCTATAGTCCCCCTTCGCCAACATAAGTTGGCGCGGAACCAAAAACAGAGAACATAGCTTTTTGGCCAAAAGTACTGTGAGACTTTTTTTTTGCTTTGGCCTAACAAGTGTATACATAATCAGACAAATTCTGCTAGTTATGTACATGAATCATGACCCACTTGATAAGTTAATTCACATGAAATATCCTCAATATTCATCATATTTTTGACCAATTAAAATGAAATACATTGGCAATAAATGGTGCAATTACCCACAGCAGCCAACAACGTCCTGCTGAGCTATTGTTATGGGTTTAATAATAAGGTTTTAGAACAAAAATATGTGACCGGTTAGAAGTTTTTTTTGCTTAACGGTTTCAGGTGGTATAAAAGGAACCATTTTAGACCAAAAAAAGTCTACACGGTCTTCGATTTTTCTTGGGAAATCCGAAGTAAATATCCGTGTTTTCAAATAGTAGCAGTGCATGAGCTGATGTTGGTGTAATCCATGCACAGCGGGATGTTGCCGGCTGCTGTGGCAATTACCATTTGAAAAGGGCATTACTAGTTGGAGCCTTTTATTGCCATTGCATTTTAATTGGTCATTGCATCATTTTTAATTACACCATTTTATTGCCAATACATTTTAATTTTAACGCTCACCTTTTTGAGCCATCAACATGGCTGAGGTAGTTTCTATATAATCAAGAAGATTCTCCAAGAAAATCAAGGTCTGAAAAAAATTAAAAAAATGATAGGTTGTGTGTGTTCAAGATCAAGAAGTATGCTAAAGTTTTAAGCAAGCTTTAAATAACTTCCTTTGATGAAAGCATGATGTTTGACAGCGATATAATAGCGCAAAATTTATAGTCACTAATGGGAGCTCTTCACACAAAGAAACTTTACAAACGGAACTTTTAGGAAGTTGACATAATGTTATTTTTCTGTGCGCTGCTTCTACCAGGGATCTAAATAAATGGGGCAGGACACTGCAGAAGGGAAAACCTGCTGCTTCTCGCTACGGCTTCATGCCAGATCTTGTTGAAAATTTTGTATTAAAAAAAAAAAAAAAAAAAAAAGTGTGCCAAATTTAATTTTAAAAAAGGCGTTTTGGAGATATGCCACATATGCATATCAATTTGTAAGGGACTGATTGTTTGCGTATAGAAATGAACCAAAATGGGGCAATTTTGTGAAAACTACACATTTTAGTTCATTTCTTTCTCAAGTAAATTGATGACTTATAAGGAATGGTGGTTGTTTTTATGGTTAGAATAAATATCAAACATCATACATTTTTTATTTTTTCTGCGGTCATCAAAAAACAAAGAAACAGGTGATCCCAACAAATTTTTGGTGAGTATATTACTAGAAATACTGAGTTTTCACTGTTAATAATTTTTTCTAGAAGGAACTACAACTCCCTTGGTGATGAATAAGGCATGTGATATTAAAGGAAATCAAGTTTATAAAATCTCTGTTAATTTTGCCGATTGAGTCTTTCTATTTGAAAATAACAGGTTTTTATATTTTCCCAAACTTATTTTTCCCTAAAAAAAAAAAGAAATATAAAAAGCCCATGTGAGATCTTAGATATTTTGTAATCCACATATCCTAGATTTTCAGCTTCAGTAAAAACACCTTCCTTTAGGCTGGGAAACATGATTTTTAATGAAAAATTAGGGAAATTTAAAAAAAATACATAAAAACACTAAAACAAAATCATACTCATAATTAGTCAGCTCAGCACGGTTCCACTTTGGTAGCCTGGATTTTCTGGGTCATTCTATATAATAAATAAGGAGAATATAAATACAAACTAATAAACTGAATAGCGGATGTACTTCAAAACTTGGTAGGATGGAAGAGCATGTATGAGTCTGCGCTGTTATACTCTCCCAATACCTTATGAATATTAATGACCTGATTTGCATGATTTGGAATAAATGATTAATTTTTCATTGTCAGTCTTATTCACAGACAGAAAATTTATTGCTTTCAATTAAAACCCACTTGTGAATGTGTCACCCCCAAGTTTCAAGTCATTTGACAGGGAGGACACCACATGACCCTTTAATGAACTTCAAAAATTTTCAGCACTGAATGCTTACCACACCACTAAAGGCATGACCACCCAAGCATTTTGAGTGATTGGACCTGATATGACCTGAATGACCCACATGACCTGGAAATGACATGAAAAATTTTGGTAGCAATGTTGATGATCCCACCAGGTTTCATACAATACAACCATGTGCAGTGATTTGACCTTGGGATGGACCAACATGACTTGAAATGACCTCAAACACATTATTTCGACATGAATGACCTTGACACACCCAATCTAATTGAATAGGGGAAACTCCATCCTTAATGTATCTGTCATTGACATTGTACATGCAACTTGAAGTAGGACGTTAGTACAGTAAAAATAGTTGGTAATTTGCAACTGAGTACACAAACAAAACCTCCTCTATAGAAGCTGTGCAAGGTTTTCACATGCGTAAATCGACTCTAGTTACTGAATATGAAAGTTATTGTCCAGTAATTCACAAAACCCAGGGTTTCGTGACAAAACCATGGTGTTTTGAATTACAAAAACCAGGTTTTGTCCCGAAAACCTTGGCAGCAAAACCTTGGGTTTTGTGAATGAAACCCAGGGTTTTGAACGCAACCCGGGTTTTGACCCCAGTTATTCTTATCTGTCTCAAACCCTCGGGGTTTCATACAAAAACCCTGGGTTTGGCAATGAAATATAAAAATATCTGTCCAATAATTAATTCTTTAGAAAAAAAAAACCACAAATAGGGTTTCTACCAAAAACACAAAAACCCTGGGTTTGGTACGGAAACGCAAAACCTGGGTTTTGTGAATTACAAACCCAAGTTTGTGTTCTATACGAAACATTGGGTTTTGTAAATCACAAACCAGGGTTTTGTTAATAATTGGGACAAAATAATTATAACATGACGGTCTGATGAACAAATTTGGTACACATAACCATGCACGTGGATGGGCACATACTGTACTTTAGTGAAAAAGTACGTCGGGTTGTACAGTGACTGATTTACGTTCATTTGCCATTGTTGTTTTTTGTTATTTCTATAGATAACCAGGGTTTTGTATTTTCTCTACGAAACCAGGGTTTTGGACATCACAAAACCTAGGTTTTGTACCTCTCTACTAAAACCAGGGTTTTGTGACGTTCACAAAAAACCCAAGGTTTTGTGTTTGTGTTACGAAACCTTGGGTTTGAAATTACAAAACCCTGGTTGTGTGATGTCCCAAAACCCTGGGTTTTGGTGTTCTTCTACGAAACCCGGGTTTGCCGGGCAAAACCCAGGTTTTGGAACAAAACCTTGGGTTTTGTAATTAAAAATCCAGGTGAACCTGGGTTTTGTGACATTATGGGACAAAAATAACTTCCAGACCGAACGCTAGTCACCGACGCACTCACGCCTGGTAGTACAGTCCGTTTATGAAAAAATAAACAGAAGGCCTTGGTTATTTATAGTGCTTGATCAAGCCACGGCTGAATTTGAAACCGTTGTTGTTGCAGTATACACACAACCGAATGCAGTAACTATGTGTGTACATATTTCATGCTTGACCATGCCGCAACTGATTGTGCTGTCAAAACAACAATTCTGCGCAATATTATGACAGCAATCAAATACTCCCATTGCATTCCCAATTCAAACTTGGTTCCACAGCCGAAAAAAAAGAGCAAATAATATTTGCATTGGCCATGTAGTCAACGTAAATGTCACCCGCATAATTGACCCAAAGTGACACCAACCAAAGAGTACATTCAATGGGTCAAATTATATCGGCGCTTAATCTATGATTATTTAGGAGTACTTTTGAACCCTCAGTTTCTAGGATTGACTCATTACACACGTTACTAACACAAAACAACCACACCACTCCCAAATAGGAGTCTGATTTGACTTCTGTTTTCAACTTCCGATAGCTGAGACCCTTCTGGATTTGCCCCAATCATTGCATTATATATTCTGACCACCGAGGTCTGAAAAGTATCTGAAAAACTCATGAACACATTGCCGAATTCCCGAAACCTTCCCAAGCTGTATCACCAAAAAGATGATATCAATGCCATTAATGCGCGGCGTTTTCTTCATCCATCATCGGAACTAGTTGCGATGAAGTTTGATCGTGGGGAGTATGTATCAATCATCACTGGAATTGTACATGTCTTTTGGGGGAATTCCATGTGCATGATCCCAAAGCCAAAAATACAGCAAGGTGTAAACTTGCTAATCCCCCTGGCAAGATGTAAGTCTGGAACATGACCTGATGAACCTTTGTCCATGACCTTGACATTGGTCCATGACCTTTGACATCATCCACACAGGAGGAAACCCCTATTGCCCCTTTAACCCCAAGTATGGTGGTAAAACTTAACGACTTAAACTTTTTTGAAGGATATGGAAAACAAACAAGGCGAACTAGTATTTACGCGATGCGTAAAAGATGTCCCCGCCGAAATATCGCGATCACTAAGTGACAACCTAAAAACTGACACCAGTCCACCCTTTAATTTTGGCCATCAAAAGCTCGCAAAAAATAACTTGGAAAAAGAATGGTTATCTTTTGGTAAAATGGATCAAAAATCTTAAAAGTATCATCAAAAATCCCTGAAAATTCACTAATTTAGTAAAAATGATGTAAGTAACTCAATGTGGCAAACACTTTTTTGAAACAATCATGTTGACACATTTTAAATTTGGGACCCATACGGGAAGTGGAAAGCGCCAAAACATGAAATTTTATTGTATTTTCCACATTTTCATGAAATGTAAACAGGATGGCAAACCCAAAGACTGACCATGCGCAACACAGAACTAAAAAAAAAAACTCGCATTTAATCAGGTAGAGAACTCCTCAGCCCGCTTCAAGCTACATCATTATGCCTGTACAGACTCCAGAAAACTTGTACACAAGCCTTGCCAGGAAAAAATCATTAATTATGCAAAATTAGATACTTAATTAGATATTTTACACCCAAAATCTAATCAGGTTGAGAACTCATCAATCTGCTATTTTCACCAAGTTTACATCTCGTAGACCCTTACGGAAAAACCGATTAAATTGTAACCCCCCCCCAACAATTGTTGACATTTTCTGTACAATATTGACCTTTTTCCTTGACCTTTTTTCCCCTACACCCTGACAGACCCACGGGAGGACACTGGGGGAATGACACATGGTGAGTAGGGGTATTCTCCTCCTACAATATACCAAGTTTGGCTTACTCTAAACATCCAGACAAAAAGATATGCCAAAATGTTCCAGGGTGTTAACATTTTTATCCACGGAACATACGGACATACAGACATACGAAATACAGATATACGGACGGAAACATACGCGACGGAGCCCATTTTATAGTCCCCTCCCGAACTTCATTCGGCGGGCAAAAATCTAACCCAACAACTAGAACACACACACATACATACGACACATATGGGACATGCGCGCTCTTGCATCTCCCCCTATGCTTTTCAAGCAGGGGGATAAAAAAGAGACAAGAATAGAGATGTTCCCTCTGACTGAGATTTTGGTTCATTAGCACAGGTGTTCAGAAAACCAAAAGTGACATATCAGTATGGAAATGAGTAATTTATTAAGGGCATCAATTTGTGGGTAAAACAAGATAAAATTAAATTGCGGGTGGCTTGCTATGCACTATGGCTAACCTGAAATGGTACCCTCATTCACTGCGCATTTTGGCCACATTGTTTAGTGGTGCACGTACCCTACGACACGGCTGTTTGAAGTTCTCATTTATTAAGACAAAACCAGAATAAAACAAAAAATATCAATGGCGACACCACCTTTTAACAAATAACTAATGTGGATTATTTGTACCACTGACTTTGTCCTGTGTAAATTTTACGAAATTTCATTGCGGGCAAATGTGATTTTTCTTTAAAATCTAGTTTAATATGTCTCCCTATGGAGAATGGGCCTATAGAGGCCCAAACAAATCATGACCTTTGTAGGCCTATATGGCAAGATTCCCGCAATGGATTTTTCCAGAGGTAATGGCACTTGCATATCTCTCTAATAAACTTATTGCTTAAAATTGCTCTAAAAATAAAAGAAACATTTTGCATGGGCTAAACAGCTCTGATGACAGGTACTACTGCTAACATGTGGATTGATATAAATGTGAGAAAGAAAATAAAAAACAATTCTTGCATTGCATGATTGTGGATGTTACTATGGTGAAAGTATGAGTGCTGATGATGGAAAATGTTTGGGGCTCATCAGAGCCTATACAGATTGTGTGTAAAACTACCAATAGAAATGTTAAACTTTCTCAAAGGGTCCTATAGGTTTATAGACCCACCTGATAGATGTTCTCATAAGAAAACAAAAATTTCTGACCCGCTGATGCAAAAACATCCAAAGAAGCATTGTTTTTCTGAGATATTTAAGATTAAGTTTCATTTACACACATTCTCTATGGGGACAGCATGATATGTTAAGTCTCTCATGCAGTACAAATTTAGATAATACTTTTCGCAGTCTCTGACACAGACTACACCGTGGAAAAATTCTTTCCCCACTGCCGTAGGATGTTACTTATTACCGGGAGTTTGAAGGCATGATTTTAGTCATAATAAAATAGGTGAAAGAACCATGGATGGAGTAGCAATTTACTACCAAACCAATAAATGTTTTCTGTTACGAATTATCCACTTGAAAATGCAATGTTTTCACAATTATTTTATTCACAAGTGGGATTAACTTCCCACCAAAATCGAACTGGTGAGACTTTTGGGTGACAAATTCAACACCATGTGCACTCAAAACAAGGTGTTTTTGAGTACAGTATCCTATATGGCATTTGTGCAATACTTTGTCGACAGTTGACGTCGGCTTTTGAATTTTATTGCTTTGTCGACAATGATAACACTAGCCGACAACAGCCCTACCCAACACTACAAGCTGTAAATTGTTACTTTTTTATAGGCATGCATACATTCATCCATACATTGCTATTCGTCGGGTGTATTACATAGTGACGGATGTTGAATTTTTATCATTTTTACGAAATTAAGGGAAATAGTACTAAATACCAAAATCTTCAAACATGCCAAGTGCAGAACCTTGCAAGCACTTCATAAATTAATTAGAAATTTTGCAATTTGACGTATGTTGCATAACAGCTACTTTGATGTATTACATAGTGACGGATGTTGAACCCTCTGTCAAAGAAGTGTTAAATTGATTTCCCACCAAGGCTTTTTAAATATATATTATTTGTTAGTAAATATTCTCATCTTAAATTTATTTAACTGACACAAGCAAAATATGTAATTAATTTATCAATATCGATATTAGTAGAAATTTATATTATATTTACAGTTCAAAGCGTGAATCGCGGCAATCCACTCAACATCCGTCATTATGTAATAAACCAAATTGAGCAGATTCGCGATGAGAGATGTTGGTTTGACGGATGTTCAGAAAACGCCGATTGCTGTTTTCCATATTGACGGATACTGAATAACGCTTTAGTATAGGGAAAATTCAACATCACTATGTCATGAACATAATTTGCGTATTTTTTGGTGTGACGGATATGATGGTTGACTTTTCCAATGTATTATATCCATTTTATCAATTAAGAATTCATGAATATTAGCTAAAATAAATTTCCAGTTGTTAATTTTGTTTCTTAATCGGATTTGCTTGTTTGAATCGTATGTGGGGAGGTGTACGCACCCTCTAGAGTTCGCGATTTTTCAAATGCGATTTTCTCAGAAACAAAAATTTGTATTTTGTTTAACATCCGTCACTATGTAATACACCTGACGAATTGAAGGTCGAATTTCAATCAGTTTAAAAATACAAATCATTAATTTGGAATGTTACCTTGACAAGATCGTAGAATTCATCTAGTGCCTTTGCTCCGGTGTTTTCTAGGCTTGCTATTAAAATTGGTAGTCTGCCACGTGTTGCTGGGGCTGTGCCCTGAAATACATAAAACAAGTGAATACTAAGTTATGAAACAAAAAAATGTGCTCTGAAAAACATCCCCTGGGTGTTTCGAAACACCAGACCTCGATACAACAGACATCAGACCAAAGTCAATATTTCACCCGAATGTGAGGAATAATATTCGACACACAGAGAACCCACATATGCCCTATTGGGGCCCATGTGGATTTCATTTTGTGGGCAAGCCGGGCAAATTTGGGCTTGGGTATGGCAGGGTTGTTATCAGACGTGAGTCTGATAATAATAATAATCAAGGTTTATTTTATTTAATCCCAAATCGTGGCCTGTAGGCCAAATTACTAGAGACTTTACAACTTAATAATTACTAGACAGAAACAATGCAACTTAGAGGCAGCAGCTTAAACAGCGCCATATTGCAACATACAAACACACTACACGAAACACACCGGATGGGAAGTGCAAGCTTTCATGGTTCCTTTGCCCATTTCAAATGAACCATGGAGAAAGTGGTATCAGGTTTTAATCAATATCTGTTATACAAATTAAAATCCCAAATTGAGTTCCCGAATTAAATCCAGCAAGTGGTCCCACTGAGATTTGAACCGAGGACCCTTTGCTCCAGAAAAAAAAAAAAAAAAAAAAAAAAAAAAAAAAAAAAAAAAAAAAAAAAAAAAAAAAAAAAAAATTTTGGAGGGAGCAGAATTTAGGGATATAAATTGAATTTCAATGCGAAATGCGGGATTAAAAAAAATATTGCATTTTTGACCCACTTTTTTTCATTTTTTCGACCGAACTATCAATCTTTTCTGATTTTGTTTTAAATCAAGTAAAAATATGTGGTCAAAGACCAATTTTAAACAAAATGCACGAGGTCTTCTGAGACAAACTTGTTTTTTTTTCTTGGCTTTAATAAGGTGTTAATTTAGATGATATTAACACTGATTAAAGTTTTCGTCTTGATTGGATTACCTTGACCCCAAAACCCCACCTGTAAAGTTACTCGTCGATATTCCAATCGGTTTTAATTTGATTTTATAAACCCCATAGAGCACTGTGTAAAATTATTATTGGTCGACCAAAACGACCAATAATAGCTTTTACATTTTCGCTCATAACATCAAAACCAAATACCTATAAGATTTCACAGGGTAAATGAGAAAATGGTAGCTTTCTTAAGACATCAAAATATTGACCACTTCCGGTTAAATGTGGTGTTCTGCGGACAAGGCTATTAGGCCATGCCTTTAATATTGTTTTTAACATGTTTTAGTGTAAATCGTGTGCAACAACTCCTATATAGTCGTATAATTTTACAAGAAAAATATCAAATTTAACATGTTGAAGTGTTAAAAATGTGTTATCTGCCGAGTTAACACTTGTTTTTAGAGTGTTGGAACACACCCCTACCCTTTTGAAATGCAAGTCCGCAAAAGACCCTTATTTTTAAGATAATCTGCAGTTCCTCAAGCTTGATTAAGAAAATCAGTTCCACAGACCTCTAATTTACTTCCCTTACAGTTCCACAAGACCCCATTCAACAGATTTCTCAGGGGGGTAGGACACGCTCTGCTCGATTTGGGCATTGGGGATTTCAAAACGGTAATTTGGGGGACTGCTACGTGCATTTACTATGGCAGTCTCGGTCCCAGTGACATTACAAAATCATCTCTTAAACCTTTGTTCAAAAGATCTTAGTAATATCATGATAATTTAAGAAAAAATTATTGACTTCAAAATCCGTCGGGGTTAGTGGATTAACCCCGCTGTAAAATAGTGTAATTTCCAATAACGGTCATTTAGATTTAAATATTTGTGACCAGGGCTGGTCTTAGTCAAGTCTGTGTGTGACCGTTCGATATGCGTAAGAGCGCCCTCCTACCGTTAAGTCTTTGAAACAGACTAGCACCCGGAAGTTGATGCCGTTTTGAATTCGCTGTTGCTGTTAGGTTGGCATGTCCTACCCCCCCTGAGTTCTCTAAAGACGCCCATTTTCAGGTTAAGTCAGCTCCACAAGCCTCCCCACCATCACACTTTTGAATTGCAAAAATTTGTATGAAACTACCCAAAAATTTGTGATGATTAATTTTGCTGTTTTCAACCGGAGCAGAATCATGTTCTTGCGTGTGTGAGTTGCTGCATTTTGTCTTAAAATCGCTTAAAGATCGCAAAATATTATTAAAATTGAGTAACGGATACTTCGGCCACCATGTTTTGCCTGTGAACGTTCTGCCGCATTTCCAACATGGTACAGGCAATAGTATACGCTTACACTGCTGGATGCACCTCGCAATGTAAATTTCCTAATGGTATATTCAGGCGAAATACTTGGGAGTTCAGTGATTAACTTGAAGACATATTGCAGTAAACTAACAATCCTAATAGGAATGACTTCTAATCGATCAAGCATACATCATGTTCACTTGACCTTGAAAACTCAATTTAGCGGCACAAAATTTCCCTCTGTCAAGGCACGGTGAGGGTCTATACTTGAATTTCAAAATTCAGACCCAGGAGTGAAATGTTGACTTTGGGAAAAATCACTTCCGGTCTGAGGTCTGTTGTTTCGAGGTCTGATGTTTCGAAACATCCCCCGGGTGTTTTGAAACATCAGACCTCGAAACATCAGACCCAGAAGTAAGTTCACTTCCGGTCTGAGGTCTATTGTTTTGAGGTGTGGTGTTTCGAGATCCCCCGGGTGTTTCGAAACATCAGACCTCGAAACAACGGACCTCAGACCCAGAAGTGACATTACTTCCGGGTCTGATGTTTCAAGGTTCCTTGTTTCGAGACATCCCCCAGGTGTTTCGAAACATCAGACCTCAAACAACAGACCCGGAAGCGAATTGACTTCCGAGTCGGATGTTTCGAGGTCTGAGGTCTGTTGTTTTGAGGTCTGGTCTTTCGAAACACCCAAAAAATAGGACAATTTTTACATTTTAAATCATATTTTGTTCTACCATGCCTCATGCATACCACACATTCTAGCAACTCACTATAATTTATAGATGGGGCAAACTATGCATTTTTACATCCTTGGGACATGCCAAAACTAGTGACATACGTTCTAGCAAAATCGGAGCACTTTCAAATTATGACCCTGTTAACTTTATTCCCTTTATATTTTGTCCAAGCCTCATATTTCTGTTGTATACAAGTTTTATATTATTTAAATTCAGCTCCCTCAAATTACCCAAAAAATTGTTTGCATTATAGAAACTGCTGACAAAATTTTATTGAAGTTGAAATATTGAAATCGGGACTGGACTAATTATAAAATACTTACCTGCAGTGTTTCTTCAAAACTTGTTTTAACTTGTATGAGATGGTTTGAGGACAGGGAAGATACTGGAGGATTGCTGTAAATCATGCTGCCTCAGCTTTTTGGCAGAGTAGCAATGGCCTGCAATACACAATCAAAATACAAATAATACAGAAAAAAAATACATCGGTCCTGGACCGTCTTGTGTCGTCTGCCGTCGCGGTTGTGAATGATAGGCCTAAACATGCACATTAGACCTTGATAGTTGACTTGACCTCATAAACAAATTGAGGCTGGCATGAAACTCCATAAACCAAGTTGGTTCCAATTGAACCTTCAACTGTTCAACTGAGGGTCAATTTTACATTTTCAGCCTGTTTTACAACTAGATCTCACATGACATGTGACAGGCGGTATGCTGACCTTGACCTCATCAAAAATGAGGGATCACATATTGCACCTGATGACCCAAGTTGGTTAATCCCCATCCAAAGTATGGGGATATAGAGGCAAATGTTACCTTTTTCACAAAAACAGACTACAACAGGCAGCACAGACAACTACAGTGGAAAAGTGATCCCTAGGTGTCTTCCTGCCTTAGGGCAGGCCACACAAAAATGACCCAGCTATACTTCGTCCAGCCTGAAGTAGGAGTGACAACATAGCTTTCACACAGTCTTAAACGTGCAAATCGCAGTAAACAGCAGCTGTAACGCGAGCATACAAATTTGGCGTGTGTGATACGCACCGCACAATAGTGCACGAAAGATAGGACATCACTCCTTATTAGTTCATTACTTACTCCTTAGAACGAAGTATAATACAACAAGGACAAGGGTTTAAAAGACCGCCACCTGCCAGACCTTGTAAGTCCAACAATAGGGGACTGTCAATCAAGAGAATATCGATGTCCACATATCATATTGAGCTAGTGATCAGTCGGTGATCAAGCTCCTCTAATCAAAATCGATGACACTGTTATTGGTGGTGCGTTTGTAGTGTGACAATTCCCTATAGCGCAAACTAAAAAAAAGAAAAACCAATGTGTGCACTGGAATCTCGTATGCAGACGGGTGTGGATGGGATGAGCCTGTACGTCATGCCGATGTTTGAAAAAAGAATGAAATATACATAAGAAAAACAAGTAAATAAACAAATTTAAAACAAATGAATATTAAAAAATTTCTATCTTTCTGTCTTTTGTTTCTCTTTCTATAGGCCTATATTTTTTTCTTTCTTTCTTGCTTTTCTTTTTTCTGTTTCTGTACCTTTCTCTTCCTTTATTTTTTTCAATCTTTGTTTTTCTCCTTTTTTATTCCGCATCTCTCGCTCCCTCTTTCCTCTCTCTCCCCTCTCTCTCTCTCTCCCTCTCTCCGTTTCTTTCTCTCTGTTTCTTTTTTCTTTCTGTTGCTTTCTTTTGGTTTTTGGTATTTTTTCCTTTCTTTTCTTCTCCATTATAGGACTTAGGAGCATATGGCTAGAATAACATCACTGCAAGTTGCTGAAAGTTATATTCTATTTGATATTTCACAGTGTGATAGGACTATACTGTAAATTTAATATGAATTTGTGGGATATGCAACATGAATCCACATATAACATCTACGTAATAGGCCACGTGTATCTGTCTGTCTGTTCATTGTCTGTTGCAAGGATATATTTTCCTACATGTAATTAATTATATATTGCCAATCGGCATTGCTGTGCAGAAAGACCACATGTCAATAATCGGCATTGCAGTGCAGAGAAAGGCTCATGTCATTGGGGAACAAAAGCGGTTAAATAGCTTAAAATTATGGCAGAAAATTTCCTCAACATGCAAGGTTTGTGCTCGTTTTTAAAGCGAGTTTGCGGGATGTTTAAGTTTGTCAGTGCATTATTTTACCCCGGTATTTTACCAGTGGCAATTCCTCATATTACGTTTAAATCACTTCCGGGTTCTCTTTCCGTATTTAAAGTACCAAAAAAATTCTTTGGGCGACATGACCCTGACATACTGACATTTGTAAAGTAAATTCAGGCTTTAAAATTAACGTTATATTATATATAGGCCTATAGGAAAAATTAGTAGAGGCGCGGTGCAGGCAAGTGACTGTAGTCAGTGCCATGTGGTCGATGTGGAGCCGCGGTGCGGTGTACAGGCCCACTGAGCACGTGACTACAGTCAGTGCTACAGCATTTACATATAACGGTGGGATGGGTCCCGATGGGATTTCAATTGCTGATTGACAGTCCACTATTGTTGGTTACAAGGGCCGCGGTGCTGTCTTTAACCGCTTGTTACAACAAGTGTACAAATATCTGATCCTCTTATTATTTCATTCAATTTCATGAATATACCTTATACCTAAAATTGTTGTACAGTCTTCTAGAAAACGTGATCATTTTCATACAAGTGTAATGAACGCCCTCCCATTTTGTGTGCAAAGAGTATTTAAGCATTGTGGGCAATGGGCTTTCAAAAGACCCAAAGGACCTGTGACCTATTATATCCTTGAACACCCTATCAGGGGTAGCGATAACTCTCAAAACAAAACTCTCAAAGCCCCTGACCCCCCTTAATTTTAAAAAACTGAGGCCTTTTTCCAAAAACCAGGTTTTTTTTTAAAATAAAGATTTTTATCCTCCGAATCCACCCTGTGGAATGGAGATCTTTTTATGGATGTAGTACGCGTACGCGTCGTATAGGTAACCTTTTGAATCAAAAGTGTTAAAATAACTTAAAGACACCTTTGAAGTTTTGCACCCTTTATACTATACTTTAAAATTTGTCAACAACATTATTATCATGATTCATGTGTCCATGCTTTCTTCTTTACCCCTTTCCATCATGCCTTGCTGTGCAGCAGGTATGGTATACTAAAGTAATGAAGACATAAAGATAGCTCCGAGGCATGCTACTCAGAAATAAGAATCCCATTTCCAAGCCAAGTAGAGATGTAGCTCGGTGTTTCCGCTCTGACCAGGTTTCGGAAACACTGTGAATTCAACAACCTTTACACTGTACTCAAAGTTGAATTCATCAACCTGGTCAGGTTATGGAAACACCCTGGCTAGCTTTAGAAAACAGAAGCCGGAGAGCGAAAACTAATCCTTGCTAAAGCTCCCACTTCCTCAAATAGGAATCTTTCCCATTATTTTACACATTTACGGCAAGGAACCTTGGGCAAGGAACGTCAGCACACGAGAAAGTCCCTGCGGAAAATCCAATGTGTAACTTTCATTTTTTATTTACATAAACAACTCTTGTTTTATAGACTACGTACTGCATGCACTAACAGTGAAGCGGTATGTGTATATTTGTACTGCGTACTTTGTACGATCACATTTTACTTACGCTATTATGAGTGAAAACAAGATTGTCCACATATTACATTACGTATTTCACTAGCAAGAAAATGAGTTCGCAGTTCGAGTTCGTACAACTAAAAAAGAGAAAAGTCGGGTCATCCATTTCTGGGGTGTACTGCACCCCCGAACTTACTGAAAATTTTAATTTTTGCGCGATTTCATAAAAAATTGCGCGCTGCGAGCAAAAACACAACTTAACGTGAACCCTGCACCCTATTTAGAGAATAAAAGATAGGATTTGTTGTTTCGCCTATCTAATATCATGTCATATTGGATGGGCAGTCCAATATTTTGAGTAGTGGATGCCGGCGCAGCCGGTATCCATACGATAAAAATATTGTTACTAAACCCCACCAATGAAGAAAGAATAGAGGTATAATACTTCTGGCACTAGCAGTACAAAGTATAATCAATCAACTCCCACACAAGTTTCACAATGAATGCCTGGTATTTGTGGACTTATATGACCAGTATCTTGTGTATCATGCATCGTGCGCTGTGTCTTGAAGGCTGCACCTAAGAATGTAAAAGCACGAATTGTAGCAAGGCGCGAGAATGCTGCGCAGCGCATCGATTAATTTACTTTGTACTTTGAAGTTCAAGCAGCATATATGACTACTCATTCTGTGCAAGTTTGTTGAGTTGCAGCCATTTCTGTGCAAGACCCAGTATTTTAAGCATTTTTCAACCATGACCTAAAAGAAACCATAGATTACATTTTACTTCCAAACACCTTTTGACTCAAGGGTTCATTATGAGCAACTTTAATGAATGCCCAGTCATTTCTGTGCACAATGGATTTTTAGCATTTTTATAAAATGAGCTCAATTGACCCCAACATGACATTTGTTCCCTTATTCCTAAACACCCTATGTAACTCACTCCTTGAATTAAAAGGGATTAGCAGCGATTTGCTAATCCGAAACATCGAAAAAAATAATCAAAATTCATATTTTTATATTTTTGTTACTGGCATGGATATGCGAACATAACCTGCAAGTGGTTGGCGTGAAATCCGTGTATTACAGTCAAGGCAGTACTTTTAATCTGATTCTGTAATTCTATACGTGCGTATCAAAATTCTGACTGGAGATCAAAAAAGCCTTTCACGATGAATATCACAGATTTTCAGCGTGATATTGTGCACCATGACCAATACAGTTTGACCTCAACACACAAATCTTTATTTGGTCTTTGTTCATTCTGTACTGGTGTAAACCACAATCAGCTGTTTAGTGCAGATCTTGAGACGCCGTCAATGTATGTCTATTTGCGGGAGACGGTATGACAAATTTCCACAAATACTTCGTTTTTTCACTATTTGGTAGTTTGTTTCTACATTAAAGCAGTTATATGGACTTGTACACACGTATCCTAGTGATTTAAAGTTTAAACAAATGCATTTCCACATTTTTTCAATTCTCTCGCATTATCGCTGCTAATCCTTTAATATTGTGGACAATTTGGCTACACACAAAACAATTTCTGTGTGAAGAAACATTCAAAGCACTTTTTTTACACAACAGTACATGACCCCAAGATGACCTTTCTAAACCTCAAATAAAAACTCATTCTAAGACCCACGCTAATGTAGTAAAGGGATTATTATTATTATCATCATTACATGTTGACCTAAAAAACTACATAATTAGCAAATATTGTTCAAATGCACCCATTGAACATAAAATATACACACAGTTTCAATGGTGAAGTTGTGATTGAATTAAAGGCCGACTCAGATTTCCTGAGGAGGGCGCCCTCAATTTCCAAAAAAATCATGTTTTTTGCATGTACATAATGCTTGTCCATATACTAATCACTGTGTGAAATTGCTAAGCTTAAATCGAATTCCTTCATATAGAAAATCACAACTTTGTTATAAAATTCCGGATCCGGAATTTTTGTTATACACAGTATCCTATGGGACGTAATACTACACATAAATGTTTACTGCATCAAAACGAAAAATCCGATTCATCTCAAATTTCGGAATTGTGCATTTTAGGTTACTATCTTTAGTTCTAGTTAACTATTTTTCATTATTATACAAAAAAATAATATTTCGAAATCTCTGAGTCAGACTTTAATCTGGTCAACCAGAACTTACATTTTGGTAAGATGAAGAATACCGACGTTGCGACCACTACTGGCAACACGTGATTTAGTTGCTTGATGCCCCTGTTCTGGTTGAGAAAAGGTAGATCTGCTCTAACACACACACTGCTTGTTTTACCCAGTCCCATTAAATCAACACGCTTCCTTATCCAAAATGAGTACATAAATATAGTTTATGTCAAGCTACGCCTGCTGATTTTGAGATGGGCGTAAACAGCCGAGTTGTTGCCACATGAACTGGCTCGTTTTTGTTGTGATGTGTGGGGTTGCCCGGTTTTGCCAATGTACTGATCTTGCCACTGACGGGGCTGTCAGGGTTAATATATCACATGGTTAGGACCAGGTCACCACGCAACTTTCTTGCAATTGTCCTTGGACAAAAATAGGTCATTACCCAGCTGAAGCTTACAGGTTGTTGTTGCAATGTCAGTATCTTCCATCTTCCCCAAAATGTAAGTTTCTGGTTGACCAGATTAATTAATCACAATTGAACTATTCCCAGATGAATGAGAGTTTACACAGTGTTATTCTATGTGTAGCTTATTTTTTCTCTATCTAGCAAAAAACCTGCTGTCTAACCACTGTATGTCCAGTGTCATGTAACCCATGTTTAGTTGGTATTTCAGCAAATCTACCTACGCGTGTTGTTCCTAATAAACGCCCTGTCTAATAAACCGCCCCCTACTATTTTTGGATCAAATATTAAAGAAACTGAGTTCTCTACCAAATCCATTATTTAATGGCCGGGACTGTCCGTAATCCGTATCATATCGCTGTTGTGGCACAGTGTAATGTTAAATTAGTATGGAACTTTGACCCGCGGGAGGTGCACAAACAGCGTCCGCCCCCTGCTCGTGTCGTTTGTAATTTTTGGTAATCAACAGAACGAAAATAAGCCATGTGTAAGTTGATTTTTGCGGGATTTTGGACTTTCCATTTTTTACTGACTGTAATAAAACAAACACCAACCCTCCCTTTTGAAAAATGCAAAACCCCCCCTGGTCGTTTATAGTAGGAACAATCCGGTATGTGATGTATGTAAGCGATGCTATATACAATGATACACAGGTAAACTGTTAGATTAAAAAACAAAGGCCTCACCTCTCCATCTTGGCTAACCATTCCAAGGGTTTCTCTCATGTCTTAAGCAAAAGTTTCCGCTGGTGCCTCTTCAGCATGATGTTGGACATAAGCTGAGCTTTCACTCTGAACCACAACATATTCCTGATGTTTTAGGTGACATCTGGTACATTAAAAAGGCTCCTTCGTTGATATAATATTGGTGTCATTTAAAATATTTTAATTCCAAATCACAATTGTGTTCCCTAATATAGCCGTAAATTCACATTGCGTTTGGTCTGGTCAAATCAGCCGGCTTTGCATGCCACCAGAGCAGCAATGATGCTAAGCCTATCAATTGATGGTATGCAAAGAGGACAATATTTTTTTGTGTACCCCTTATTTTTACTTACAATGGAAAAATACTATATAAACAATTGACTTGGTAACAAAAAATGTTTGGTAATTAAGAACAAGTTGGTTACTCTGAACCACAAGTCTTGCCTCTCTTTGTGCGCCACAGTGTATCACTTGTATGATGGCGTTTAAAGGTCATCTAGGGGTCCAATGGGTGGTCATTCTCTGAACACACTCCATGATTCAGTGGCTTTTTTGACCAAGCTAGGCTGCACTTGGCTCAAATTGTTTAGATTCAGAATAGAACCAATTATTATAAACTTTCCCTAACGACAAAATGCCCCTTTATCTCAGCCACACATGAGCTTTGACCCACTGTTAACACCCCATATGGGTCACATGTCACAGTTGAGTGATCTTCCAACTGAATTCAATGCATGTGACCTTTTAATTGAATCCAATCTGTTAAACGCCCCATATGGGTTTTGGGGCCAGTGAATCTCTACCAATATTGGGATTATATCAATTTATATCTGCACTTAAAAACCAATTAATAGATTTTTTAAGATTGCCCCTAAATTGGCCCAATCGTGAACACCCTATATGAACAAGCTTGGACCAATGTTTCTACCTATATTTGGTTGGAAATTTGGGCTCAATAGTGTGGGCAGAGAGAACCAATTACAACACTTTAACCAAAATGACCAGAACATACATAAAGGACAAACATGTATAACATCTGTTTTAAACACTATAAATAAATATAACTGTCTGAACCACTATTAACCTAAACATTCAATCTTGCTATCCATGTAGTTTTAGTATTCGTTAACGAAAAGCTAAATGTGAGCACAAAGGATCACCTTTTCAGAAGCCTCTATTAGTTAATTAATCTTAAATTAGGTACTAGATAGAAACATTATACATATATATAAAAGGTTAATGTCCAAAGGAATGACGTAATAATGAGATCAGTTATTACGGCATTCTTTACATTGGACTTAACTTATATATGTAATAGCCGGCGCAGTCCGGCCGTCCATCCATCCATCCATCCCGTCCCATCCCATCCCCATCATCCGCCATCCATCCATCCACGCATGCACGCTCACACACACCACGCCTGCATACATACATGCAACATCACACACAAACACACCACATAAGAGAACGTCCAGGTACATCTACAACTATGATTCTTGTCTTGCTCTGTTTCAACGAGCAGAAATTCTATTGATTGGTGCATGCACTGGGCTTTATTAGGAAATACACAAGTTTAACATTTGAAGAAATAATACACCCATTTTTTTTTAAAATGTCCAGAATGTTACATTATATTTTATACTATATCCATTGTAAAACTACTGGTAAAAGCATATGGCTAAATGACATCTGTCTGACCAAGAGGTTACTGAGCTTGAATACCAACAGACATGGGATGTGTCCTTGCTAAAGTCCATGACCCTAGCTAGCTAGCAACATGTAATTGGCATCACACTGACCAACCCAGTAAAACATTAGGCTGCCAAATGCAACTATCAGCTAGCTTTATACAACGTAGCAGCTAGGACAAGTGATGCTGCATTAAAAATGCCTTCTAATTGTCACCTTGGAAATCAGGGCAAAAAATACAAAAAATACCCCCAAAAAACAATTTGAACTAAATTTCAAAAATGTTTCATAAAAGCACACAATGTCAAAGAAACTTGCATAACGGTGGACTTTCCGAGATTGAAACAGATACAAAAGACTAGTTTATAGTTTAGTGGCTGCCCTTGACCGAAAATCTTCTACTTGATGGCATAAGCCTATCTATTGATCAGCTGATACACACAACCCACCCTACTCACACACCCTTGGGTTTCCTCCGACGTTTTTTTCGAATATATAAAAGAATGGTCTATTGTTATGACAGAATAAAACCAGGGCAGAATGGCTGAGGACAAAAGAGAACCTATGGAGGACTACTTTGTGTTAGGTCTTCAGTCAGGTGGAGAGCGTGGCCTAGGCCGGTTACGGTCTTGCCTCTGGCGCAAATTTTACCATCAAAAATTCCCCCCGTGGGGGGTTTCGAATCCTGGTGGGGTTGTGGCACTTGCTGGGATTTATTCGGGTACTATACATCTGGATTTGATCTGTATACCACTATTGCTTAAATACAGAATACCCCGTTCTCCTCCATGGTTCACCTTGAATTGGGAATGATCAGAAAGCATCCTGTCCTTCGAGGGGACGTTAAGCTGGTCCGGTCCCCGTGTAAGAGTCACAACTGTATCATGTACATCGCAGTTCAGTGTCGATAGAGTAGGGTGGAAAACCCCTGACTGTTCCCAATCCGCCCCAGCCTCAAATAGCGTGCCATGTCAGGAGCGTCCGTATCAGGTATAACGCGGCCCCTGATCAGCACACTAGCGGAACAAATCCTGACAACCACTACGAGCCATTACCAATGACTTTGGATACGAGCAAACAAGTCATAAAGCTAAACCTATACCGTACATTGTGTGTGTACACACCCATGCATATACTCACTCTCTCAGACACAGCTGTCTGTACACTTTCTCAGTCAATCTCAGAGCATATAAAATGACAATGCAAACAGTAACCAGCTGATTTTACCTTAATACTCCTTTATTTATTCTCAGCCAGTTGTCTCTCAGATATTTTGCTTCAAATTCAAATGGCAAATGATGTTTTAAATAAAATTCCAGAACTCCAACCATCTCCACTCAGATTCCAAGTTGAAGAAAAAAAATTACCCCTTCAGAAATGACTAGCGGGCCTCCCGCTAGATGAGTGAACGGAACGATCACAACAAAGCGACTCCCTCACTGGCACACTCCGTATAGTTATTGTCCTCTTGTGACTTTATGAAATCTCCTACATTCGAATCAAAACTTTTATATTCCTTCACTTTTTGTTATAACTCCCGTGTTTGGTAACCAGTAGTCGTTTGTCATGTTGCAATCGGGTTTTTTTTTTTCTCCTGAACTCCCTTTATATCATTCTACAACCAAAACCATTAAAAATTTCCTTTCCCCCCCGTCCTGTCTCTCTGCCTCTTTCCTTTTCTATTTCCTTCTCTGCTTTTGCCCCGTTTGTTTTGTCAAGTTTACCTTACTTCTATGCTTGTTTTCTTTCTTTTTCTCTTTATCTGTCCCCCCTGAATACTCTGTTCCATTTTGCTTTCGCTCTTGTTTGTTGCTCTCATTCTCTCTCTTTTCTGTATGAACCGTCTCTTTCCCCTCTTTCTATATCCCTCACTTTCCCCTCTACAAATTACGTTTTCTCTCTATTCCGTCTCTCTCTCTGACCACCACTCCACTTGACCCCACTCCCTCTCCTCTTTCTCACTGTCTTCCGTCTCTCTTCTCTCCTCGCTCTCCGCCTTCTCGCTCTCTCTCAACATTTCCCCTCTATCAATTACGTTTCTCCACATTTGGTCGCTCTCTCCTCTCCTCTCATCCCCCCCCTCTCCTCTCGAGGCTATCTCCCTCCCCCCTCTCTGACTCTCCCGGCCTCCACTCTTCTCCTTTCAGTGGAGTAACCAGCGTGTATGCGTGGCCACAGGCTCACTGGCGATCACAAGATCATAAATGCGCGTGCCGTGACCATGCACAACGATTGCGTTCACGCCCGCTTCGTAAGCGTTCACCATGGAGTCACCATCGCATAACATACCGGCCGTTGGCAATAGGAAGTTTTTAAATACAATTTGCTGTGAAGAAAAGTTTATGATGGGGCAAGGACTGCCGGTGCTCGATGGAAAAAGGAGAAAACCATAAAATTCCCAATCCGATACGCTAACCATGCAAAGTTGCATTTTAATAATATGATTTCTACCACTTAACGGGGCATTTCGTGATCCACAGCCTCGTCCCTTGACTTACCTTAACAAATGTTAAGATTATTTTTATATCGTCAAACCTTAGCCTAAGTATCCACGTGTGGGCCCAATCTTACGTTAAATTTCGGTCGTATCATGTAAGAAATTCGCATTTTTTGTATTTTCGTCCGTAAACGGCCAGAAAGTAACAGCAACAGTAGCCTATGGCACCGTGGGAAAACGAGCAATTGCTTATAACACAAAACGCAGATCGGGATCAGCTCAAATTTTGAGATAAGCTTCCTCGAGGATATCTATTAAGATCAATGAATCAACATAAGGTGCTGAAATCACGAAATGCACCTTTAATGAAACTGGTTCATTCTATTAGCCGGAGCGGACCTACTCACACCGCTTCAGCGCGGTAAAACAAAACGCTTGGAGCCCCAGGGAATCCTGTACTCGGTGAAAACAAGGTGTGCAAAATCAAAAAGTATGATTACCGCACATCGCGAGACACTACGCTTTTAGCGCGTTATCAATGATTTGTTTTTTTACGGCACATTGTTGCTACTCAGGGCCCGAAACGCAGGGGGTGCGGTGGGGCTGATCGCACCCCCCGAACTTCCACAAAATGGGAAAAAGGTCCACTTTTGCCCGATTTTTTTGATAAAAGGTCCAAATTTCGAGAAAAATGACGAAAAAGTCACCATTTGGTGATTGAGATGTTCCAACGTCCAAAAAAGGACCATGTTAAGGGGGTTGAGGTCCCTTTTTCCAAAAAAAAGTCCACTTTTTCGACGACCCCCCCGCCCCCCCGCACCCCTTAAAAAATCCTGCGTACGGGCCTGTTGCTAAGCATATTTTTTTGCCAAATGCCCCGTTCCCGGTGTCAGGTGTGTGCCAGAGACAAACGAAGGAAACATGGAGTACCTGTATAAGTTTGAGTACTCCACTAACACAATACAGTGCTTTTCAATAGCTTCTCATATGCTGCTCATTCTGACCATCTGGGGCTTGTGAGCTTGGTCTAACGTCCTGTTGGTATAATTAACCCATATAATACACGCTGTTAACTCCATGCCAATTGTTCCATTTTTTAACATTTTTAACAGTGTGGAGAAACAATAACTGATTTAAATTGTGGATATACAGAGCTATTACTCCTGGACAACTGGGTATCAGCCCAAAAAACAATTTGTGATACAATCCGTACTTGCTGTAAAAAAGAGCCTGATGTATTGCATGTCGCAATGCGAACGTTTTGACTATATGGAACACTGTGATTACATTTTCCATCCAGCCACTTATCCCCGACCCAGAGTGATTGGGCAAAAAACAAAGACTTTCAAATCATTTTAATAACAGGGTGAGTACCCAAAAAAACTTGACCCGATTTTCAATCCCCCGCCATGTTTAATTTTGGAGGTACATATATCTACAACATATTGATATCAACTGAAGCTTAGTTCATTATCTTTAATTTGCTGCAAGATCATTCACATCAGTTGGGTATAGACCGAGCTACAGTCGTTTGAATCAAGTAGTCTGTTTTGGGGTTGCGCTCTGCATCCACCAGATTCACATTAAATTGAATGGTGTTCAGCGAATGAAATCATTGTCCAGAAGAAATCGGACTATTGATCGACTGCAGATCACGTGGCGCTATTTAAAGCCAACAAAATTCAGTCATAATTTAACATCGATGCCCTCTTAACGTTTCTTGGTCCTCATCACTCATATAAAAATCATTTGAAAAATAAATTAACTTGATACAGACATATATCAGTTCTTTCCAGAGGAGTTGAATAAATCGTAACATATGAAGGAACAGACATCATTGACACTTTTGAGGTTAAAGTATTATCTATATTTGCAGACCACAAATATGCCACATCTTGACAAAAAGTGTTTCTTAAAAATTTATAATCATTTTTTCTGGCTTTTATACCTTTAGATACCACTTTATTTGACATAAACAAAGACATACCCTTATCATATTTTCAGGAGTCATTTGCTTAGTTAACGGCCGTGTATTAAAAATGGCAATCCGTGGATAGGTTAAAAGCTGACTACTTGTTCAATGAATGTAGCTCAGCCTATACTTATCCGATTGGAATTATCTTTGCCGCAAATTAACGGTATGAAATAAGCTTTCTATGATACCACATATGTTAGATATACCGTGTGTCCCAAAAAAAACGCAACACTACCTATGGTGCAGGCGCCTTAAGTTTTGAACGAAAGCACTTGACTATTATCTTTTTGTAGTAAGTAAGATGGGACTGTTAGCTAATGTTCCCGAAAATTTTTTCTAAAGGTGGAGTCCTAGTTTTTAAGATCTGATCCCACCCAGCAATCAAGTCACCCGGCAGAAACCCCATTTTAAACAAAAATGAGGAGCTGGTTAACCACAAGACTGGCAATGAAGAAACGAATGACAAATACAATATTGATGTGCAATCAACATTTGCTTGCCCAAAGTTTTTGCAGAACAACTTCTCCTGGGTCAAATGACTGCATTACATAATATTATTTAACTGATAATTAATAAAACATTAATTTATTGGTGATAAAATAAGATATAAAACTATGACTAAGTCATAGACCCCAAACTCCACATACACATGATTATAAAAGCGTTGGGCTGCAACTTAAATGTTACTGAAAATAATGTTCATATCTCAAATGAAATATTTATTCAATGTGATCTTCTTATGAAAGTAAAACTAGTTTTCAACACAAAAAAACTCAATAACAATATAATATATTCATTCTGTCATTAAATTTTGGAGTCAAGTTAAGATAACTCTTTGTGTGCCAATCATAAAATTATGATGAATTGATTTAGTTCTAACCAATGCAGTCATAGTTGGACAATACAAACGAGTTGGTTGATCATACATTCCTAATTCGATGTTTTAAGTGTGTTAAAATGCTGTTTATCAGCTGTTATTACCAATTGAAACATTTCCATATTTGGTAATATTGTTTTGCAGCCACCCTGTATTTTTAAAAAAGGGAGAAATTGTGGTGACTTAGGAGATTCATATTGGTGGTTCTGGGCGCAAAACGAACAGTGCCGTATTTGTAGTTTAATAGCGGCCCTTCCATATTTGGTAAATGGTTGTCATGCAGGTTACTTGATTTCTGGGTCATATCTTGGAAATATATTGACTCTACCTTTATAAACTTTTCAGGGATATTTGCTAAAAGTTAACATCCTTTACTCATACAACACAAAAATAAGTAATCACATGCTTTTGCTCAAAACTTAGGCGCCTGACACCAAGTTTGTTTGTTTGCGTTTTTTTTTTTGGGTGACACACGGATGGTATGTTATTACAATTCAAAAAGGCGGACACAACAATCAGGGTCAAGTTTTTTTGACTCACCCTGTAAAATAAAATGTGTTAAAAGCGTCAATTCCGATTCACATGTAGGTTCTTCCATCATGCATGCTTAAAGATTGAACAGGACAAACATAGGTGATTGCACTCCCCATGAGTGGAAAATTAGCTTTATTGGCACAGGTCCATCCCTAATCTATTGTATTGGATCAATGCTTGGATTAAAAATACATGGCTGGCAGAAAAAGCTTGGTTTTGTTAATTGTAAATTTGACCAAAAATCAATTTCTTTTTCATCATTTTAGTTATTTTTTGTTTGCCACTACAAGCAGGGATATAGCCCGCCGGTCGGCCAGCCGGAATCGGCCATGACCGGCAACTTGGCTTCCCACCGACTGGCATTTGCTCCCATCGACTGGCACAAGGTCTTTGGGAAGGGAGGTGCCAAACCGGCACTTTATTTACTTCATTGAAATGAAGAATTACCACATAAATTGGCAAATAGACACTTCATAGTTTGTCCATAAGTTCCATAAGTGTAGTAAATTTTAAGATTTACAACCGGGATCAGAGGGCCTAGCTATACCCCTGTTTACAGGTGAA
>JAMKCH010085354.1:0-62955 GCA_023653785.1 Ophioderma brevispina
AATCCATAAGCGGAAGAGGTTGCGCAGGAACAGGGATACGAGGCAAATTTCCGGCCTCAGGCTGATTAATAATTTCAGCAGATTGCGCAACTTCGTGTTCCGACATTATTTATATAGGAGAGAGAAAAACCAACCGTCCGTGCTCAGGTGGTGCTGATAACAATCACTGACCCCTAACCCGACACACCTCGCTTTCGTATTTGACGCGCAAACCTCGTACGCAAACACCAATAGGCTCTAAACAGGCCGTCTATTAGAAAATCCGATAATGCAAGGGTGTCTATTTCAAGGTTTCCTCATTGCACACATGTTATACAGGGCCAAAGGGGAAACATTTAACGTGAATATGCAACTGAATGTACACACGTAATTACCATTTTAGTTACCTCGTTTCCCGTATAGTATTGTCGATTTTCATGAAACGGTGCAAAAATTTTTGGGAATCCGGACACACCCAACAATTGTCGCAAAATTGTATGTTATATGTTTTAAACATTAAGATATTCAAGTACCTATTACGGGAATAATAATATTGCCACAACAACACTTCTTACATTTCTGACACAGTATGAACACAAAAATTTTGTACAGCAACGAATTGTCAAACATTTTAAAGCAACAAAATATGCCAAACTTATGACATTATCAGAGTTGTTGTTTGGACAATCTTTATTTGTACGAATTAAGTTTTAGTAGAAGATGTACCTGATTGAAGTTACAAAAGAGTGTAAAAGGTTCGTATTTAAAAAAAAGTTCAACATTTCTTAGGACTTTTATAGTCATTGTGAGCTGAAGAAAACACTACTTCCAACTGCTGCATTATGTTTACATTGAATAAGATGCACAAATAACTAGGTGAAGTTTTACCAAAACGTAGGCAACTGCTTTGTAAGGATAGGCGTAATAAACAGGGTTTTCACGGACATTGTTTGTCTTTCAAAAATCTAAAAATAAATTGAGAAACAAGGAAAACATTATTAAATAAATTCCCAACAGTTGTAAAAAGAAATATTGATATTTGGAAGAATTCAAGATGACAAGTAACTTTTTCATTTTAAAAAAAAAATAATTTTGAGTTGTGTTTCTGACATCATTTTTTCCTATTTTTCGATGTTTGAAGGCAAATATCTTGTAGAAAAGAAAAGGAAAGTATGGCAAACTATATATGTCCAAAGCAGATCAATGACTCCTATCAAATTTACCATTTTGTTCCAATAAAGCATTGTTAAAAGCTTTTTAAGGCAAAGACACAAAATATCTGGACTGCCCACCGTTATCATGAAAATCCGACCATATATGTATATGCCTACACAAAAAACCTACGCGAACGCACACGCGCACCCACACACACACCCCCCCCCCCCCAACAACACACACCACACACCGTATACACAACCACACACAATCGCGTGCGATTGCGCATGCACATACAACAAGCACACACACTTTTGGCAAACGTTTTACTAAAAAAAACACAAAAGGCAAAATGTGCGGCGTTTGTATTTTTGTCATATAAATTTGACAATAGTAAGTAAATAAACCTGTTCAACAAACTTAAGGGCAGTGTCAACCCTGGTGCTTTGGTTTTTACGACTTTCTGATTTTTGCACCTTTTACACATACAGACTGTGTTATATAGTACCAACAAAGGGTAACCCACTGCAGACCTTCCTGAGCTGTATTTTTTGCCGAGTTAAAACAGCTATTTGACCATTTAAAGTCACAAAAATCGCTTGGTCTAAACGGCGCGAATTTAAGCACATTTCACGCCGTTGGGCGCAAGGCGCACCATCGCGCAGCGCGGTGAATTTTTGCTGCGTAATGAAGAGTGCGCGTGTGTAATGTACTTTTGCGCGAACGCATCTCGGAAAAACGAAAAATAATATTTGAAAATGTACAAAGCGCTAATTTGACCAGATGAAATTTCAATTGCTTCTAATTTCGGAGGTAGAGGCCAAAATAGTGTGATTCAATAGTGCATAAAGATGTATTTTCATCCACTGCCACAACATACTCATTTTGAAGTCAAGAATAAAGCTATTGAGAAAGAGACCAGTTGAAATGGCGTGAAAAGTCACTTTTTTACTAAACAAGGATTCTCAATGTTCAATTTTCGCAAAAGTTGGCAATTTCAGACAAGATAATCGAAAAAAATGACCCAAGTGAAAGTAAGGTTATCTTTCCTACGATAGCAATCTGTCTGCTCTAGGGACGGTTTCTCAATTTTTCATTTTTCGATTTCTGACTAAAGATAATTCTCCATATATACTTCAAAATTTGGAAAGAAAAGTAAAAAAATCAACTTTTTTGACATTTTCCTTATATTTGAAAAGTAGCTCTATTTTTAAAAATGAAAAACCGTCCCTAGACAAAATTGTCTTGTTTCTTAACAAAATAACAAAGAAAGATGAAAAGTCAAATTGTTTATGTTATGCTGTCTGAAAATTTTGGGGAAAAAATCGTGTTTTTTTAGTATTTTTCTCAAAATACGAAGGTTTTACATTCATCTGATGCCAAATGGGTTCATCGTCCCAATTTCTTTCTAGAAATATATATACTTTTACTTACAATAATCGAATATTTGCAAAGTTACAACCAAAAATAGATAATCGGAAAATCAAGGTTAACACTGCCCTTAACCTCCACAGTCTCCACACAAACCCTCTCCATGGCACCACACCCTATAAAATAGAGTTTAGTAAAGAATTAAAGCTCATATTTTTCGAATTAACGCCACTGAAATTTAAGGCCCCGGAAATGTTTTCTTTGATGTTTCAAAACAAATTCTGCTCAGCCTATTTCAGTTATAGCAATAAGGTAAAAAACGAAGTCTCGCATGCAATTATAAATTCGGGTATCTAGTTTAAAAAGGATGGTATTCTTCTTATAGTTTTGACCCTTTTGAGTTTTGAAAAAAACCAACCTATCATTTATAAAGTGAATATCCGATCATGGTCGCGATATTCTATATGCTGTTTTCCTTCACTTGTATCACAAAACCCAACTTTGATGGGTTAAAATTTTGAGATGAGGTATCCACTGGGTCTCACACTTCACCCAAATGTAAATATAAATAGATATACTTTGAAAACTACGCTCCATATAAATTCAATGTGATTTACTCTGACAGTGCAGTCCATTGGCCTTCTTGGCAAATTTAAAACGCCGCATAGTTTCATGATATTTTTGGAGGCGTACTTTAGTTTTCTATGATTTTGGCATACCTACAAATGGAGGGTTATTTGTGCATGTCCTAATCTATTTTATCAAATTACAAATCACAAAGTCCTTTTAATTTTAATGACCTAATGCCCGCATTTTTTGTAGCGGGAATATGAGTTATACTCTTTTTGGCTTCCGGGTTGGTTTTTTAGTAAAGCTTCATGTATTTTAATATTGAGTCCATGGTTAGAATAATAGGAACACCATTTTAAATTTGTGAAAATCCGCAATAACGGGCCTGAATCCTTCATACATGCAAACCGTTTCTTCTTTCTCAAAATTAACCCCACCCCCTACATTTTTTTCGAAACCTGAGAGATTCAATTTGGTGTTGATTTGTAGTCCAAGGTGGATATCATGCTCGTGTACAAAACGCGTATTAGAGTCATTTTTGAGATCAGGGGATTTAAGCGAGTTCAGTTCAGTTTATGTACGCGATACATTGTTTAGTATCAAAATCAATAAAATTATATTAGGGTACAGGCTTTTTCCCATAAAATCCATTTTAGATGTAATATTTTGAAATATTTGTAAAAATCACCTTAAAAATACTGAAAATAGTGGTTTTTGTCCCGATTTCCTCCTGATTTCACACGATTCCCCGAGTGAAAAAACCGTTTTTTCACACACCATTTCATCACAGTCAGCCTTTATTTCACAGCTTATTTTGTCTCGTCGTCTCCTTACACATGTAGTTTCTGGTATCTGTAAATGCACATTTTACTGGTTTAGGGTAGCAAAATGAATGTCAAAATACCTTAGTTTTGTTCAGGGTATATTTGTCATGCAATTGCTTTTTAGAACTATAAAATCAAACCAAATACTTGTTAAGAGGGTGCAAAATCAAACCCCAAATACTTGTTTAGGGTAGCAAAATGCAACCAAAATACGTCTCAGGTTGTGTTTTTCTTGTCAAGTGCCATCCGCGCTTAGGGTATTTTTTGGGGGCCATAACGACATGAATCCACCGTTTAATACAAGTGCCCCCTCCTTGATTTATAACTGTAGTTTACTGCGATGATGGGTTACTAAAAAATTGAGAGGTTCTTTCACTGGAAGAAAACTAATTTCAAATTTACGCAAAATAAATAATAATAAATGTGAATGGTGTTTTTATTGTGTTGTTAAAATCGTAATATCCATATTGAATACGCTTTAGGTGTCAATTAACTGTTAAAAATACAACCTATAACAAAAATTCTGTTGGGGTGAAAAAAAAATGGTTGAAATACAAATGTCCGATATTTATTACTTTGTTCACTGTTGATGCCCAGGAAGTACATTTAAAAAGTGTAATAAGCCTGACATTACGGTATAACAACGAGCTCTGCCTGTCTATACATGTACCCTACATGACTAGCAGTCCGAGCAGCTATTTAACTCCTGTATACTTGCAAGTTATTCTTGTCAAAAATGCAGTATAAAATAAAGACCCTGAAAGCTACATGGACACTGTTAAAATAACCCTGAAAAAAAAACAGGGATTTTACTGGCAGCTGGGGCTCACACCAGCAGAACGTAAAATAACCGTAGCCGCAAAAATAACGACAACCATTGCAGGGACGAAAATAACGCGTAATCTCAGCTTCAACTTATTGTTGGTTTGAACTTGTTTAAACAACAGTTATTAACAATCCTCTGACCAAATGTTTACGTTGTGCTATGGCATCATACAGTTGTATTTACGTTACACAACGTGGTTGTAACAAATTATATTTCAGGCAACAATTTTGAGGAAAAAAGGCAATAAACAAGGGAAACGTGAAGAAATAAAGATTTAAGCCAGTTCATACACTTTGTTTTATGTGGTAATGCCCACATTCTAATGTCACCACCAATTACTTAATCATCATAGAAAACTTAATCATTACATTCCTAGATTCGAACCAGAGCCTTAAGCATTATAATACATTCGTACAACCTATCCACTACACTCAGACTTACTGCATACAGATTCTAAAATTAATATATATATTGTGTCCCTTATTTTTTTAAAATTAAACTAAATAACATACAAACGGACGAAAGAGTTTTTTTTAAACTATTTTTAAAAGTGATAGGGAAAATAAGATTTTGCATTTTTTTTAATTACGTTACTTACGAACGTTAGTTAACACATTTTTATAAGTCCATAATTCTTACATTGAAAACGAGTAAGTTACAAACGAACGTAATAATTACGGAAAATATAATCACCATGACAACTGTCAGCGTATAATACTACCTTTTTTTTCCTAGCCACTGTTTAGTTAGATTTTTCTGCTTCCCTAAGTTGTAAATTTATGTTAGGTAATAGGTAATAAGCGTTAAGATCATTGAATAATTGGGGTTTACCGTAATTTAAAATGTAAGGTCTGGTAAAATTAGGAACATATTTAACAGAGTGGTTACCTATCAAAACCTACCTGTTGTAGGTTGCTTGATGATACCATACGATACTTTTATTCCATCTGATGTGTTTCTAGCAACCCTTTTTGACGCATAAAGTCCCTCATTTTTTAATTTTCGTTCATAGGTTCATTCTTGATAATTTACAAAGTGATAAATGACCAAAAACATTCTTCGAAGGGTTTAAAATTGGCACTCTTTTCGTAGCGTAACCTGTAGTCCACTGTAAAAAGAACAAAATCTACTCTTTTAGAGAGGATGTTGCAACGATTTTAGAGAGGATGTTGCGTTATTTTTACAAAATAATTTCCAAAGCTATTTATTTTAATTTAATGTACTATATTTTCTGCCGAAAAATTGCATGTCAGTAAAAGTATGTATTCTAACATCCCCTACACACTGTTAAAAATGTCCGTCAAATTAAGAACAGATTTTCCGTAAATTTACGGAAATCTTTTTTTTAGAAAACATAACTTATAAAAACAAAAAACATACAAAAGGTTAATTTACGGAAATCATTTCAAAAAAAATTTCCTGGGCAGCAATATTTCCGGAATTTTTTTTTTTTGGTTTCCGTAATTTTTAAATTACGGAAAAATTCGGTTAAATACACAATTTTTTATCCGTAATATAGACCAAATTTCTGTAAAATTACTGTCAAAGTTCCGTTAATTGACAGAAATTTCTGTAAATTTCACCCTAAAAATGATGGAAATACTGCTGCCCAGAAATTTCCGTAAATTTAACGAAATATTGCTTAACAGTGAAGTGATCGACCGAAGGCAACCTATACAGGAGGTGCCCATCGGATTATCAACATCACTTTTCCTAAACTTTACATTATATACCTATTAAAATGAATTGAAATACACTAATGAATCCAACTGTATTAGATTATCCCTAACATTAATATTCAAAGCCTAAAAATGTGCCATCTCTATATTTGATTGTTTGAATTTACTTTCAAAAACAGAAAATGTTAATGCACACTTAGTCGGTCCTCATAGTAGCCGTGCTCATCGGGGAATGCTGCCACTTTTGGGATGAAAGTGATCCTACACCAACCGATTTTTTTTTTTTTCCGCTGAAAACGATTCTGAACGCCGATTTTTGATAAAATGTGCACAAAGGTGCTTTTGGGGTGGGGGGGTCCACTACCAAAAAGGGGGTCTTTTTTTACAAAAAGGGTTGAGGAATTCATATTTTTAGTGATTAAAGGTCTAATAATTGTACATTTTCAGGCATGAAAAACGTAAATAAGTATTCAAAAACCACCTAAAAAAGTCTAAAGATTTTCCTGTGGTATCCCACCCCCCCACCATTACCAAAAGGGTCGTTTTTTACCCCAAATTTAGGAATATCCTATTTCAGTAATTCAAAGGTCAAATGATACATTTTCAGGTCATACAAAGCAAGGTAGACCAAAAAATGCACGCAAAAGCACCCAAAGTTCTTTTCCAGAGTTACCACTACAATTATTATGGGTGTATTTTATGAATGCCAAAAGTGCCCAGCGTGATTTTACCAAACGGATTGAATATCCTATTTTAGTGATTTCAAGGGTCTAATCATGCATTTTCGGGTATAAAAATGGACAACTTACAATGTCTAAAAACATATGAACTAACGACCCGACAAAGTGTTTTTTTTTCAGGGGGGCCACTACCGAAAAAAGGGTATTTTACTGAAATTCCTATAGGAAAGTTAATTTTAATGTGATTTAGGTGCCCATTTTACACATTTTTAAGGGACAGGAGAATCACCATAGAAATATATTTAAACACTTAAATATCTCCCGCTCGGCGTAAAAGCATTTCATCTCATATTTAATTGATGCTTATACTACTGATAATTCCTCCTGATAAATTATTTCTTAAATAATGACTGTCAGTGATTTCGACAGTTTAAAGTATATCTACTTTTTGTTATTTATGCTTTTAATTTTCGTTCATATAATACTGTTTTTTAATTATTTCATGTAATTGTGTGCATTGGTTTTCAATGATCATACCTATATGTTGGGTGTATATCAATAAATTTGGCCTTTTTGGTCATACTACACTGTAAACTCTTACTCAAATAGCCTTTCCGGGGATACCACCCAATTATGGCAGGTTTGTTACATTCGGAATTAAAATATCATAGCGTGTAATTACCGTAGTGTGGCGTTCAATTAATTCATTACTGGTCATCTAGTTTGGGTAATTTAGCCGAACACACCCACCCCTGCACCAGTTGCACTCGCCGTGATCGCAATATAGTCGTATCGTCCTTGGTAATGAATATAAAAGTTCATGTTGCGAAGATATGCTATGTATACAACACTGTGAAATTATCGGGTTCAATATGCAAACAGAGTGACCCCTGAACCTTTCCGATTCCCAAATCTCTGGTATGGCTTCAATTTGCTATAGGTATAATTCCACAAGGACACCCCAATGCCAGTTTTTGATTAATTAGTATGCTTTTGATTTTGATTTTTTATTAGGTCTTGTGCCAACAGTAATAATTTTCTTGTCCTGCCTGAGTGTATATCTCCGCTGCTGTTTGCAAGTGGGTATTTTGTTTCGCATATATTCTCTGTAATATTGGATAATTGTCGGGCGGTAACATGAAATCACCAGCCATTTTGGGCGACGGCCGTTTGTTTTCCCCTGATTTTTTTCGGTGGTAATCTTTGTGTTCAAGATTTTTGTGCAAAGTGTGTTTGATTATTTGGCTTTTTTTAAAATTGGTAAGTTAGAACTTTTGTTATAGGGTGCCAAAATATTTCACAAAACAGAATCTCCCATACCCTATTGATTTTCAACAAACATAGACATTTCAAGCGATTCTCATGTTACAAGAATGCGCTCTTGATACAAAAGGCAAAATATTTCATTTAGTGCATCTAGTCACAGCTGTATTATGTGTGATGTCTTTAGCTAGAGCTTCTACGGGGTGTGGCAACTTGCTGAACGTCCTGAAAAAATATTTATATCGTATCGATATTGGATATTTCTACCTGCTTAGGGAATATTTAAGTATAATTGCCAGATTTTGAAGACCAGGTCTACGCGTGAACGGAAATAACTGATAAAACGTCATATCATATACCATATCTGCATTTTAATTTCACCCGTTATTGGACCAAAGCGACAAAGTTTCAACATTAAAATCTAGGTCGGGAATGTGTTGCGATCAAATTACTTCTATACTTAAATCAAAATGACCTCATCTGGTTTAAAAAAACAAATCCATTTTAGGTTAAATCCGACCGCAAAAAGTATTATCACTCAAATTGGGTCCTTTATTTTAAGTCGGCGGGTATTTCACCCCGTATTTTAATTGTGACACAAGCCCACATACTACTACCCTACACTGTAAAAATAATCGTGCAATTTACATTGCATACTCTAAAAATCCATCATTTGAACTATAATTGTGAAATACAGCAAAATTCTGCAAATGTTATATTCAAATATTTCCACTGAGTCCTATTATGACTGAATTACAAAATGGGTCTCTTTCACTTCTATAATGAGTATCAACATGCACATACATGCTGTACATTACCTGCATGTCATTAAAATCCCCATAACATACCCTGTATAAAAATTGGATGAGTTTATAACCAGCTGCACAGGATGTTAGAGCAGTAGGTATTAGGCAACTGATGAAGGCAGAAAATGGGCTAGGGGATGCCGCTAATTGCCTGGCCATGACATATGGCCTGAGTCCCCGCCCATATGCAGATTTGGAGCTCTCACTGGTAGGACACGTAAGAGGGCCGGTCGCCTCGGCTGATCATTGTCCTATCCCTTGCGTCCTCGATGGGAAAAAGGGTGGGTGGTGCTGAAAGCACTGAAAAGAACCCCTATGGTCCCTGAGTTCTTCGACCATACGTAGAACATGATCGGGGGAGGGCTAGGGATGACAGGAGTGGTTCATTCTTAGGGAGGGCTAGGGACAACCTAACGCTAGGTATCAGAGAACCTAGTATAGAACGTAATCCACATAACGCCCAGTGTTGTGACGAGGGGGATAACTCCATGACGCGTGTATAACATCCCTAAACGGATCTAGTACTTGTAGACTAACGAACATGAAGAGCAGGAAGTGCTTAGCATCAAATCCTTATATGGGTGAAAAGTGATTATAGTTAGACAAGTTAGTCTAAGGGAGGGGCTGTTTGGGGAAAATAATAGTAGTGTTAGCTAAGTGGTCCCCGGAGCCATAACGTACGTGTAGCCCTCAGGGATAGCTATGGAGGGGAGAAAAATTACGGTGGGCGAGTGAAGGCTGAAGACTTTCCTTCATGTGCGTGGGCGACTAAGTGTGGCCTGTTGTATGATTGAACTGAAACCCTGAGCTGAGACTAAAAGGACTGGACGCCCTAGGGAAAGAAGTAAACTGTGACAGCCGAATTAGCTTGCTTGAAGGAGGGGCAGACTGGTGCTTTGTCTGAAACCTGAGGGGACTTAGCAAAGAAGGCTGAACTAGAATCTACGGAGCCTGGAGAAGAATAGGGATTTTAACGAGTTGTACCCCTAGAAAGAATCCGGCTCCTGAGGGGTCAGATGTCGCCTAGGGGAAGCATATAACCCTGACTCTGCGGGTGGAAGATGTAGTTTCCGTACCGTCAAAGCGAACGTAACGTCTTACGCTCTTGGTCTGAATCAACACCGTGAAAGCCAACCGGTAGTCTATAGGCAGAACCTATGGCTCAAGAACGTGGTAAATGAATAAACTAACGACTAGAAATATATGGAAGCGTACGAAGACGAAGACACGTCGACGCAAGGATCCTCCGGAACCCGATCGAAGCGAATATCGCCCAAATGGTATGGCTCTGTTAAACTGTTCCTTCAAGGTACCCGGGGCGATTCCCTTATGTCCCTAAGATGCCGGTCAATACTTTTGTTATGAAAGGGGACTGAGGGATCATGGCGTAGGTTGACCCTTTAGGCGAGAAGCAGCGGCATGAAGAGGGAGTAATGGGATAATGACTCTCACTACTGTCAGTCTACTTGAGCTAGAGTGGCAGCTTGTACGAGTATATCTTTCTATGTGCGACAACCTGGCAAGGGCGTGACCTAGGGACCTCAAAATTAGGTTGACGGGAGATGGGGGCAGGACTCCTGTCATTTGACGTGTAGACTGGCTTTACATTGCTCTCCCTGTCACAACACATCAGTACCTAAAGAGGCATATATAAGAGTGCCCATCACAATTTATGCGACTCAAGGACTTTCTTGACTCAGGAACGAAAGCAACATCTGATTGTACCCCTAAACTGACTACTCTGAATTTAAGCCATGAAAGACCTAACGAAACCAAGAACCTACCTGCCTACTTCGCAAGTTAGGGCTCGGGCGTAGTGACCACTAAAGGACCGATTGATCTTCTTACAGACCCTAGACACTGGACAATGAGGGGGGGCTCTGGGTACCGGACAGCTGTCTGAGGGAGGGAATGCAAAGGTCCGTTATGGAGAGGCGAGATTACCAGACCACTCGGAGTAAGAAATAGGTCTGGGCTGCATGACAATAGTAGAGCTAGGTGATATGGGAGCAAGGAGTGAATGACAGGTAGCACTAAAAGGGCGCATTGAGCATGACGGGACGCGACGAGAACTGCTCGTGCGATCTAAGGCCAATTAGCCCTACAACGGGCCTGATTAAGCTTGTCCTAGTGAACGGCCTACGAAGGCCCCTTCTATAGGACCTGCAGAAATGCCGTGCGCGCAAGAAGTGCTCGTTCAAAGTCTTCCTGCTTAAGAGGGGATCTGGAAGCTTAGCTGGCACAATGGGAAAAAGATGTGGGGGGAAGAGAGTGGGTGCTGAGGAGGAGGATAGAGGGATTGGAAGAGGAGGAGGGGCCACGATATAGAGAATACGTACTATCCTCCCAAAGCGCTTCACCTGCAGAGTACAGTCTGAGCTATGTGGAAGGGTATTTTGATGTGAAGGAAGCACTAATATGAGGGGAGGGGGTGGGCACGGGGGGATGAGGCTGTTCAACTAGCTACAGGGGACTAAGAGTTCTAAAATGTAGCTCTAGGTAGGGGGCGGCGCAAGGGAGTAATAAAAAAGGATCTAAATGGAGAGAACTCTCTAATTGGTTATGTAAAAGGGGCCGCGAGGCCCTTCTTACCGTTGAACGGCTAGTAAGGCTTTCTACTTATAAGAATAATGTGAATCAGGCGTAAGCGATGGTGGGTGCTGTAGGCGGATTAGGTAGGGAGATTGATGGATTGAGCCATTGAGAGAAAAAAAAATGTCCAAGGCGGTGGAGCAGAGGAAGAGGCTAGAAAGCATGATAGGACCTTCGCCTCTCGGTTGGCCACTAACCTAAGAGATCTCACTTTGTAGACCGCCTTGGGTGATGCAGCTAAATCAAGAAACGGAGGTCTTTAGAAAGGAGGAACGCCCACAGTATAGGGGCGTGAGGATCGGGTTGCGCGCTGCATGGACTGGGAAAGGGGCGTGGAGGGGAGGAGGACCTTTAGGAGGAGGGGAGGTTACACCTGGGGCTGTGCGGCTCTACGATGGGTATGGGATGAGTCTACCTAATGGACGCATATTTACGTGTACTGTTGATGAATTTAGGACGAGTAAGTCCTAAAATATACAGGAAAATACCTCTAACAATTTACATGAAATCCCGGCATCCATTCTGCAAACACAAACCGGTAAAATACAGCTTTTCCATGGAGATTTCATTCAAAGTTACTGATATTTTACAGTTGATGTAATATATTTCTACAATAAACTGTACATTTACAGTATATTCAGCTTAAAATTTTGTTGATACATGTATAGGCCTATTAGTTAGGTTTTCTTTCATTGATTTTTTTTATTTTCCACTATTTTACAATCTCTGTAATAACTTACAACTAGTTAATGTTTTTAAATGGTTTGATTAAATTATTTACCGGAATTTTTTTTTGGCAGAATGTAATGCTAGGATTTTCTTACAGTGTAATCTATGTTTTCCTATTCTGTTCTGTATGTTTAAAACCAACTCGGCTCTGCATATCGCACAATATCACTGCAAAAACAGTGTTTAAAAAAATGTGTGGCAATTAGTGTTTAGAGATTTGACTGTTTATTCCTAAACACGTTGGCCTCAAATAATAAACACCTAGTGTCAAAATCCCTAAATATGTTTAATTTTAAACATGTTTAGATAATAAGGGTGCTTAATATTAAACAGACATTTCAAATTGTTTAGAAACGTGGTGTCAAAATAGTGTTAGAAAAGCGTTAATTCCTAAACACTGTTTTTTGCAGTGATGCTGACGTTCTGATTGTGAATCATTTTGGACTTATAAAATATCACTTAAAGACAGGTTGCTGCACAATATTAACATATGAATGTTTCCAGTGGTATAACACTAAACATGCATTTTAACACACTTAAAAGATCGAATTAGGAATGTTCATGATCAACAAACTCTTCGTATTTGTCCAAATAAGACTGTATTGGATTAGAGCTAATAATTCACCATCATTTTGTGACGGCACACACAGAGAGTTATCTTAAACCAAAATGTTAATAACAAATGAATATAGGATGTTGTTTTTGTAGTTTTGTGTGACAGAACCTAGGTTTTACCTTCAGTTGAGAAGTAATATTAGTTTCAGTACACAATTGCAGCCCACGCATTTTATTTTATATCATTTTATGTAATGTGGCGTTTTGTCAATGACTTATTCATAGTTTTTTATCTCTTGAAACTATATATTTTAATCACCCAATAATTACATGTTTTATTATTAATCAGTTAAATAATAATAAGGTAAACAGTCATCTTGACCCAGTACAATCGTTTTCTCTGCAAGAAATTTGGGCAAGGTAAATGTTGATTGCAATCAATATTGTATCTTGCCATTCTGTTCCTTACCTTGCCAGTCTTGTGTTAACCAGTCCTCATTTTTGTAAATGGGTTCTTGCGGTTTAATTGATTGTTGGTGTCATATCTTAAAAAACTTTTTATCTTTAAATCTTTTTTTATGAACTTTTCAGGAATATTAGCTAACAGCCCCACCTTACCTTACCAAAGAATAAGTAGTCCGTGCTTTTGCTTAAACTTATGGCGCCTGGCCACTAAATGTTTGCGTTGGTTTTTTTGGACACACGATATATATATAATTATTATATATCTATATATATATATAATCTATATATATATCTATATATCTATATATATAATATATATTCTTATATCTATATATCTATATATATATAGCTGGGTCGCAATGTTCTCATAGTTGGTATCCAGCTTCAAACCTAATATATGGCCTCCCTATTATTTTCGCACTGTGTCCAAACTATTTATACCATTTCGACCCATATAGCTTATCCAGTGCTACGCAGACCTCGCTTCTCTCTACTATATCTCTCTCTCTCTACCTCGATACTATCTCTCTCTATCTCCTCTCTCCATATCAATGTAAGAAATATTGGAATAGAACGTGAGACGTTGCAGTTAGTATCCGGTTCCTTTATTGTGCCATATCTATCGCCCTCCGGGCTCATCATTGCCTGTACGTAGACTAAGCGAAAGAGAACAATACTACTAATAATATCTAATATAATAATATACGTATGATCACAACAAGTAATTGCAATAACTACTAATTAATAAATATAATCATCACGACCATTATATTCTATGGGTGCATGATAACTACAGTGTACTGCAAAAGAGTGATCATAACTTACACTCTTTTTGGTATTTATACCATATACAATCATAGGCCTATTGCCACTTAATTTAGTCGTCCTCTTTCGCAACATATCTTTCCTTTTGTCACCCATCCACCCCTGCGGTGGGTTGTACGATCGCTTCTTCCTTGGTTACGGATCATTTGAACGATTACACCCGAACCTTTACAATCACGCTTGGCCTGCGTCCTTTTTGTTGGACCACTTTGGTGAGTGTTCATTTAAATTCCATAACTCATACTCATGGCTTGGGCCATACTCACAATAATAATCAACCATTATCATATTATAATCACGACTAATTAAATTGGCAATTAGGCCTATGATTTTATATCAGGCTCCAAATACCAAAAAGATGTGTAATTATGATCACTCTTCTGCCGTACACTGTAAGTTATCAATGCACTCCATATCATATATGGTCTGGATGATTATATTTATTATTATATAGTTTATTGCAATTATTTGTTGTGATCATACGTTACTAAAAATTTTCATTATTAGTATATATTATTATTATTATTGTATCCATTTTCGCTTTATCTATCTTGTACAGCCCTGAATGAAGCCCGGATGCGATTAGCTATGGCACATTAAAAGACCCGGAATACTACGCAAAAAGTCTCAGTCCCTATTTCCCATTTCTTACATTGATATAAGTTGAACAGTTTCCATGTCCTTTCACGAATGGGGCAACGTGTTGTTAGTGAACCACCCAATCTCTTGCTGTTGATATTATATATATATATATATATACTATATAAATATATAGCAATATATATATATATACCTATATATAATATATAGAATCATATTCAATATGTCCTTCAACTCTGTTCAATAATCCCTCAAATACCAATTTTATCGGGAAATACTGGAAAATCCGGTATCGTACATCACATTTTCTCACTTTGGTTTGTAGCATTAATTTCATACTTCTAGTTATATGTGAGTTGATACTACCATTTTTTGTTAATCGTTTTCTTTGCTTGCATTACTGTCTTCTCTTTTTCACTCGCTTTTTCTTACTCACACATTGTACTCTCTTATTGATTGATGATATGTATCATTGATCCAGCGGTTTTTTTTTCTTTTTTTGCTGTTTTGTATATTTATCCTAGGCCACTTATGTGGTTGCGGTAGGAATGATGGTAATTTTTTGGGGGGGGTATTTTGGCAATATTTTGGACGTGTGTTTTATATTAATTTCCCTACAATCAATTTATTCTGTGCCATAATTATTTTTGCTTACCCTGACCAAGAGTGTCCATGACATTATTTCATGCCTTATATGTATGCTCAATATGACAGATGATCTTGGAAAATTTCACCTATATAGTCGGCCACACTCATTGTACGGTACCTTTATCCTTGTCAGTTGTGCGCTTATCTATCATGCGGCTTGCCACTTCATATCAAAGGCATACAATTTAGTCGTCTCATATCCGGGGGAATGATTCCACTTTTAGATGAAAAGTGATTCTAGGCGATTTTTTTTCCGCTGAACACGATTTTTGAACGCCGATTGTTGATAAAATGTGCCCAAAGTGCTTTTCCGGGGGTTCCACTACCAAAAGGGGTCTTTTTGTTTACAAAAAGTTAGGAAATATTCTATTTCAGTGACTTAAAGGTCTAATTGTACATTTTCAGCATGAACCATAATTAATTACTCAAAACCCTAAGAAGTCTTAAGATATTCCGGGGGTACTACTATACCAAAGGGTCGTTTTTACCAAAACTGTCGGAATACTCCTATTTCAGGTAATTTAACAACAGGTAAATGATACATTTGGGGGGTAGGCATGAAAAATGAAACTAGACCCAAAATACACGCAAATAAGCACCCGATGTTCTTTTTCCCGGGGGTACCACTGCAATATTGTGGGAGTTTTTAATGAAACTCCAAAAGTGTCCACCAAGCGTGATTTTACCAAAAGATTTCGCACTAATCCATTTTTTAGTGTTTAAGTGTTTAATGTTACATTTTTGAGTATAAAAATGGACAACTTAAAATGTTCTATAAAACATCTTAAAATATCAACGCAAAGTGTTTTTTTTTCATGGGGGGACCCTACCGAAAAAGTGCATTTACTGACATTCCTATAGAAATTTTCAATTTATGTGATTTGGGCCCATTTCCACAGTTTCAAGGCACGCGAATCCCCATGGACAGTAATTTACAACATAAAAATTACCCCAGTTGCCTTTTTCACAAGGATCCCACACCAGATTAATGCGATTTGTTACATTTGGAAAATATTAGAGCGTGTAATTACCGTCGTGTTTGGTTTCAATAATTCATTAGTGGTAATCTAGTTGAGCAAGTTAGCCGAAAACCCCCATCCTTGCACGGCGCCGTGATCGCAATATTTACCTTTTTTCAGGCCAGGGTCCCCACCTCTGATTAGGACTGGAATCCTCCCCGGTCATTCCCCCCCCCCCCCCCCGCCCATTCCCCAACCATGTATACCCCCTGCATCACTTAGCACTTCGCCATGACTGCATATAGGCGCTCTTTTTACCTTTACTGGTCGGCACCTCACTCTGATTAGGGCTGGGATCCTCCCCCTGCAGCCCCTTCCAGCCCTTTGCTGCATTGGCGTCACAAACCTTTGTAATGGAGGGGGGGGGGGGCAGAGGAGTGCCGAGCCTTTCTGAATGGGCGAATTTGGGTCCATTCTCCATAGACACTGTACAAACTGTCAGTTTATTCTGGGGCTGGTGGGGGAAAGATCAGGGGATCTCGCCCACGTCCCTTTCCACCGTTGTATGCCGGGGGATTCTGTGCATCCTCTGCAATTTGCTGTTTTTTGTCTGAAGGCTTGATGGGGATAGGATCCTAAAAAAAAGCGGATCCAAAAAAGTTTCATGTGGCTCCTGGGCCGTCGAATTTGACTACCCAGTCCACACCTCTGGGTTTTCAGCGGATATTAACCATAAATTTAAAAAAAATCGGCGGTCACCGAGCCTCGTTCTTGAGATAAAACATTTTAAAATTATTTTTCCACCAAAATTAACTTACTAATTTTTTGTCAATTTATATATTTCACTTAATTGTCGTGGAGACCGCTGGAAGTTATTTACCAGAAGAATTGATTGTCATTTAACTGTAAATACCGGTTTCGTGTAATGTTATGGCGAATAACTGTTTTTATCTTTATTCTAAAAATATAAAATTTTCCATTTTTCTTTCTTTTTCTTCTTGTTGCCTTTCCCCTGCGGTATTTCCTTTCATTGCATTTTCTCTTTCTCTGCTCTGCCTTTTGTTCATTTCCATTCCTTTCTTTATCTTCCCTCTCTCTCCTTCCTTCCCCTTTCTTCCTTCTTTTTTCCTCTTTGTTTTAGGGGGGGCAACGGGCCCCTTTTGCCTCCCGATCCGCCACTGACAGTTAAAGAGAGATTTTCCACGCAATAATTCCCAGTAGACATAAGAAAGTACAACATGAAAATGGCAAATTCCAGAATAATGACGCGTTGAACTTTTGATCCGTAACTCACACCCGATAGTGGTACCAACCTACAGCCTTGAGTCAAGATAAGTCATTGAAATTGGTCAAGGATTTTTGGACCAGTACACAAATTTGTTGGAGTCGTCAAAAGGCATTCGGGAGGTTAAGAGCTTTTTGCATAGTGTTATATAGGATAAGGGAAGAAAACAATGAAAAACGTTTAAAAATATGACATTTGAATCTTCACTAACAGTATGGTACCTCATAAGGTCATTGGTGAAGCTTCAATGGAAAATGAACCAGAGGTCTGAGTGGCACATAAAACTTTTTAGAACGGATATACCAGAATTACTATCCCCCTTCTGACTTGCGCCCATCACCCCCCCCCCCAGAATGAAATTTAATCTTATTAAAAAAAAAATTGTGTCAATAAAAAACGCAAGGCTCAATTATTCATGAACTGGAAAATGGAATGCTAGCAAGACTCCATAGCCTAACTTCTGGGGAGAAAGTAACCGCATTTTTCTGTGAAGGAAAATGTTTTTTGTCAAGTCAAACATGCTAATCGACATGTACTTAACAACAAGCACGGAACCGAATCAATTATCAAATAAATTAACAAATTTCAAACCTTTGAAATATGTTCACTTCTGGTTATTTTACACATCAAAATATCCCAAATGGCGACCTCAAAAAAGGTTCCAAAATTGAGAGAATGTTTGCTTAAAGTCACAACAATCTCCAAAACTTTTCAAATGGCAACCAAAACTTTCACACGCAAACTCAACAACCAGACATCAGACAGACATAAAAACAGATAGAGTGGGTAGGCGGTTTTTTTTTCAGAGAAAGCAATAATATGGGTCAATTTTCAACAACAGCCTCAAACAGATACAAGGGAAGGGCAATTTTCTTGTAGGCCTAATGAAAAAAATACGCTCAAATAATGGGTATATAGGCCCTACTTGACAACAAATCAATACAAGGGGTACCTTTTCTGCATTTCTGCAAAATTTCCCCTAGAAATGTGTTGGGTTTCACGTATTTAGCCCCAAAGACATGCTATCAACGATAGAAGACAGATGGATGGATTAAGAAAGAAAAACAGACCACACCAGACAGAAAGACAAACATAAGAAAAACAAACATACAGAATAAAAGCGAATCCAAGACCAACAACAATATGGGAAAACAAAGAGACGAAAGTGAAAATACAGACTGAAATGCAAACACAAGAAAGACAACAAACTAACAGAAAGAAAGAGCTTGAAGATCGGTAAGGTTGTAAAAAAAGTGAAGAAGAGGAAATTGGTGGAAAAGGGTGAACGGAGGAAACTAGGAAGCAAACAGAACGGAAAAGATAGAAGAAAGCCAACGAAAAGATAAAAGGTAATGAAAAAGGAACAGAAGGAAAAGAAGAAGAATGAAAATAAAGAAAAAATGGAATGAAAAGAACAGATGAACGAAGAAAAGAATATTTATAATAGAAAAATAAAAAAATGAATAAAGGAAAACAAAGAAATCTAGAAAGAAAAGGCAAAAATATTACATTTAGTGCATCTAGTCACAGCTTGCATTATGTGGTATTGTCTTAGCTAGAAGCTTATACGTGTGTAGCAACTTGCTAACGTCCCTGAAAAAAATATTATATCGATCGATATTATATTTCTACCTGCTTAGGGAAATTTAAGTATAATATACCCAGATTTGGAAGACACGGGTCTACGCGTGAACGAATAAAACTGAGTAAAACGTCATCATATACCACTAATTCTGCATATAATTTCTTTATTGGACAAAAGCCGACAATTTTCAACATAAAAATCTAGGTCGGGATGTGCTCATATTTGGAAGACATGCACGTAAAAGAATGAAACATAAAAGTTTCGATCAATTTATTTTCATACACTAAAACAAAATGACCTCATTTTGGTAAAAAAAATAAAAAAAATTTTAGGGTTAAATACGAACCGCAAAAAGTAATTATCACCCAAATTGGGTCAATTTATTTTTAGCCGATCTGGTTTTCACCCGTTTTTTAATTGTGAACACAAGCCCACTATACTACCCTACACTGTAAAAATAATCGTGCAATTTACATTGAAATCTCTAAAAAAATTATTACATCATTTGACTATAATTGGGGACCATACCGCAAAATTCTGCAATGTTATATTCACTATTTCACTGAGTCCTATGATGAACTGAATTTAAAAGTGGGTCTGCTTTCAAGCTTTCAAATCTAAGAGTATCACATTTACGTACTGTTATGAATTTGTAACGATAAGTAAAATATACAGTGAAAATACTCTAAAATTTACATGAAAATCCCGGCATCCATTCTGCCACCAAAACCCGTTAGACTGGTTCCATTTCTCAAAAAAGTGTTCCTTCAACATGACAAAGGCATTTTTGAGTAAAGCAATTGAAACAGTGTTTCTATTCGGAAATTTTATGCTGATTCCATATTTCCGGCTCCCCAAAGCTAATTTTTAGGGGAAATGTGCCTAATTAGCATAAATTTCAAAATGGCTTCCATTTTAACGTTTTTTTGTACCAACTCAAGATTAAGCTTGTAATGACTTCTTTTGTGTCTATACAAACATTTTCAGGGTTTAAGGAATACAATTAGATCATTAGTTCTGGCATTAGGTCAACTAACAGGTTTAATTTGCCATAAAATTCAAAATGGGCTGCCATTTTGACATTTTTTGTACATAACTCCAAGATTTAAGGCTTGTACTCTATTCTTGTGTCTATACATAATATGTTTTCAGGGTCAAGAATCTAAATTAGATCTTATTATGGTGCTCTGCGCCATGAATTGGGGGTATAAAAATGAGGGTGGCGGTAACCGTTTTCCACAAATAGTTTTTTTATTGTAAGCATAAGAACCAAGTTAGGTATTCAGAGCCCATACAGCTGCTTTATATTTTCATTTTAAAGGAATTTAATTAGCGTTTGATATGGTAGCAGATTCAATTTTGTGCTATCTTTACTTTTTGGGTTGTCATAATTTTAAGTCAGTCGGGGACAGAGAGGGGTGGTGCCTACCTGATGAGGTGCCTACGGATGAGGCATGGGTTAAAGTCTAGGACTTTTGATATTCCGGGGCTTTGCAATTTTTGGTTTTATGATCTTGTACCCTGCCATGTATTTAAGATAAATAACATCTCCTTTGTTGTTATTTCTGTTGGCAATTCATTTTGATCCTCAACAGTTTAAGCTTATTATTTAATTGAAGGTAACAATTATACTGCCATAAAATTTTGTACTTTAAAACATTAACAATTTTCACTTTTCCACCTTATTGACACTGTGGCACCCTGTATATGCACATACAGTTGCATATTTGTCTTCCTTACATTTTTAGCTTTACAACATATAGTTTTCTATAGCTATCTGGCAAACAAAAATGATGACGTTATCTCATTAAGTGTGAAAACGGGTAATATTTGGTTACAAGTTTTCTTTTTTTTTTTTTCCAAGCATGTAACACATCATTTGCTCCCAACCTTAGGGTGCCTGACCTTATAGCATTTAGGTCATGTTGTAAGTAATTTGCATAAAAATTTAAAATTGCGCCGATTTAAATTTATGCAAATTAATTGTCAATATATGGCATAAAACCTTAACTGCGGGTCTAGTTTTGTTCTCTGACCCTGAAAACGTATGTTGGACACAAGAAATGAGTCTTTACAAGCCTAATCTGCGTAATGTACAAAAAATGTTAAAATGGGCGGCCATTTTGAATTTATGCAAATTAGCACACTTCCCCTACAATTAGCTTTGGGGGCCGAAGAATCGTGGAATAGCATAAAATTTCCGTATAGAACACTGTTTCATTGCTTTTACTCAAAAATGCCTTCGACTATTTTGCTTTTTGAAAAATGGAACATCTACTTAACATTACCGCTTTTTACAATTATTTCATTCAAAGTTCCTGTATATTTTACGTTTGATGTAATATATTTTACAATAACTGTACATTTAGCAGATATCATCGTAAAATTTGTTGATGCATGTATAGACGGCCTATTAAGTTATGGTGTTCTCAGTGATTTTTTTTTATTTACCCATATTTTTACAATCTCTGTAATAACTTACCAAATATTTATGTTTTAAGTGGGTTTTGATTAAATTATTTTTACGGATTTTTTTTTGGCAGAATGGAGTTGCTAGGATTATTTTACAGTACTCTTATGTTTTTCATATTCTGTTCGATTTTTAAAACCAACTGTGCTCTGCAATCGCAAACAATATCACGCAACACAGTGTTTAAAAATGTGGTGTGGCAAATTAGTGTTTAGAGATTTGACATGTTTAATTCCTAAACACTTGGCCTCAAATTTATAAACACCTAATGTCAAACCTAAACATGTTTAGATTTTAAACATGTTTTGAATAAGGTGTTATATATTAACAAGACATTTCAAAGTGTTTAGAAACGTGGTGCAAAAATATTGTTTAGAAAAGCGTTTATTTCTAAGCCTGTTTTGCGTGTGCTGACGTTCTTGATGTACTCATTTTGCTTTTGTAAAATATAACTTAACACTTACGTTGCCTAGGGGGGTACCATAGTACCCAGAGTTGTTTTTTCGGCGATTTCTCATCGTGAAAATATTTTCCGAACTCCTAATTTTTTGTAATTGTGTAACGTAGTGATGCGCTTCTTTCCATAAAAAAAAATTGCTAAATTTCTAGACCGTTCATGAGATAAGTAGCTGGTCCCCCTTAGGCACCAACGGGAGTGTAATTTTAAAAAATTAAAAATTAGCAAACCCGTTTGCCAAATATTTTCTGCTTATGTATTTCATATGCATGAACAAAATTACTTACCTACTCAGAAAAAATAATTAACCCTTTATGTGCTGAAACGAAGCGATTCCATCATCGACGACTGCGCGCCATTGCTATACAAACCTATGGCAAATAAGCCTGCACCCACGAAATACAGAAGTTACAAAATGGTAATGTTTTGTGTTATATATGTGTAATTGGTCCTTCTAGATCATATATAAACATCAAAATGATTTTGGCAATGTGTATGCTGATTGAAGCCGGGTGTCGCGAAAACATCCTGCGTCTTTTTGAGCGATTTAAATTCCGCATTTCGAAAACAATGATTGCCCCTAATTTTCCAGACGATAAACCGGAACTCATTTATCTTGCACCCTTGGCCTTGTCTTATGCCCCCTCCAATGTGGTAATGAGTTTCATTTGAAATTTCCTCGGAAAGTCGTTTCCTTAGGGGGGGTCCATCGAACCCCCTTAGGCCAACGTGAGTGAAAACCCTTAGGCACTTATGTTAAAGACAGGTGCTGCAACAAATATTAAAACATGTAATGTTGCCATTGGTCATAGCAGCTAAACATGCATGTTAACCACTTAAAGATCGAATTATAATTTATTCTGATAACAAACTCTTCGTATTGTTTGCCAAATAAGACGTATTGGATTAGAGCTAATAATTCACCATCATTTTGTGACGGCACACACAGAGTTATCTTAAACCCAAAAGGTAATAACAGAATGAATATTCTGCATATTTATGAGTTTTGTGTTACAAACAAGGTTTTACCTTCATTAAAGTGAGGAAATGTAATATTATTTTCCAGTAACAAGCAAAGTTGCAGCCAACGCATTTATTCAGTTATGTAATGTGGAGTTTGTCCCAATGACTTATTCATAGTTTTATATCTCTTGACAACATTATTATCACCAATAAAGTAATGTTTTATGATTATGCAGTTAAATAATTAATAGGATGCAGTCATTTTGACCAGTACAAGTCAGTTTCTGTTAGAAATTTGGGCAATTAAATGTTGATTGCAATCAATATTGTATTTGCCATTCTGTTCTTCATTTGCAGTCTTTGTGGTAACCAGCTCCTCATTTTTGTAAAAATGGTTTGAGGGGTACGGGATGTTGGGGTCATATCTTAAAAACTATTGGACTCTGCCTTTATGAACTTTTCAGGAAAATTAGCTAACAGTCCCATCTACTATTACAACAAAGAATAAGTAGTTCACGTGCTTTTGTTTAAAACTTATGGCGCCTGCCACTAAGGTTGGGTTGTTTTTTGGACACACGATATATAAATAGTATATATAGCTATATAATATAGATATATATATATATATGGTCGAAATGTTTATAATGTTTGATTACAGTGCAAAATAATATATTGGTCAATCCCATATTATTTTTTGACACACGATCGATAATATATAGTATTATAGAGATATATATATATTTATAATATATATATAATATATATATATAATATAATATATATATATAGTGGAACCCCCCGGAAAAGCACGTGGGCACATTTATCAACAATCGGCGTTCAAAATCGTGTTCAGCGGCTATGAGACCGACTAAATGTATGCTTGTATGAAGGGCCAAAGCCGCATGAATATATAAGCGCACAACTGCAAGGATAAGGTACGCGTATCAAGAGTGTGGACGACTAGGTGAAATTTTCCAAGATCATCTGTCATATTGAGCATACATAAAAGGCAGAAATCAATGTCATGGACACTCTTGGGGCAGGGTAGCAAAAATAATTATGGCACAGAATAAATTGATTGTAGGGCAGGAAATTAATATAAACACAAGTCCAAAAATCTGCCAAAATCCTAGAATCCTACCCCGGCAAACAATAAGTGGCATATGATAATACAAACAGCAAAAAAAAAAAAAAACCCGTGGATTCATGCTAAATATCATAATTCAATGAAGAGAGTACCAATGTGAAGTAAGAAAGACCGCGATTAAAAGATAAGACAGTAAGCAAGGCACAAGAAAAACGAGATAACAAAAAATGGTTAGTTATCAACTCAACATATAACTAGAAGTATGAAATGCGACACCAAAGTGAGAACCAATGTGATTTATGTTACCGGATTTTCCAGTATTTCCCTGATCCATTGGTCTTCTTGATTATTAAATTTGAAACAGAGTTGAAATGACTATATCTATATATTATATCTATATAATTATATATATAAATATATCTATATATATAGATACTAAAACACCTATATATTTAATTTACTCAAAAACACCTATATATATATATTATATAATATCATTGGAATCCAGCGGTTGTTTTTTTTTTTTGCTGTTTGTATATTTTATCATATTGCCCACTTATGTTGTTGCAGTAGGATGATAGGTATTTTGGCCTCTTGTTTTTTGGACTTGTGTTTATATGAATTTCCCTACAATCAATTTTATTATCTGTGCCATAATTATTTTTTCTACCCTGACCAGAGTGTCATGACATATTTCATGCCTTATGTATGTCTCAATATGACCGATGATCTTGGAAAATTTTACCTAGTCGGCCACACTCATTGTACGGTACCTTATCCTTGCAGCTGTGCGCTTATATATTCATGCGGCTTGGCCACTTCATACAAAGCATACACCAATTTAGTCGTCCGATAGCCTTGAACACGATTTTTGAACGACCGACTTTGAAAAAATGTGCCAAAGTGCTTTTCCGGGGGTTTCCACTACCAAAAGGGGTCTTTTTTTACAAAAGTTTAGGAATACATTCTATTTCAGTGACTTAAGGTCTAATTGTACATTTTCAGGCATGAAAAACATAATTAATTACTCCACAAACACTAAAGAAGTCTTAAAGAATAGTTCCGGGGTACTACTAACTACTACCAAAAGGGTCGTTTTACCAAAACTGTAAGGAATATCCTATTTCAGTAATTTAAAGTAAAATGATACTTTGTAGGCATGAAAAATGAAAACTAGACCCAAAAATACACTCAAAGAGGCACCGATGTTCTTTTCCGGGTGGTATCCACTGCAATATTGTGGGAGTATTTTAAAGAAACTCCAAGTGCCAGCGTGATTTTACTTTTTACCCAAAGAGTTCGCAATATCCTATTTTATTGATTTAAGGGTCTATGTGTACTTTTTGAGTAATAAAATGGACAACTGAAAATGTTATAACAACATCTTAAAATAACACGCAAAGTGTTTTTTCAGGGGGGACCACTACCGAAAAGGTGTTTTTTTACTGACATTCCTAGAAATGTTCAATTTAATGTATTTTGGGTGCCCTTACACTTTTCAGGCAAGAGGAACCCATGGAAATTATTTAAAAACATAAAAAATATACCAAATGCCTTTTCCAAGATACCCATACCAGATTATTGCAGATTTCTTTACATTTGGAAAAATATTGAGGTGTAAGTACGTCCGTGTTTGGTTTGTTCAATAATTCATTTAGGTGGTAATTGCTCAAGTTTGAGTCAGTTAGGCCGAAAACACCCATCCCTGCAACGTCGCCGTGATCGCAATATTTACCTTTTCAGGAGAGTCCAGGTCCCACCTCTGATTAGGACTGATCCTCCCCGGTCACACCCCCCCCCATGTCCCCCACCATTATACCCATAGCATCACTTGCATGCATTCGCCATGACTGCAATATAGGCGCGTTTTACCTTTACTGGTCGGCACCTCCCTCCTTATTAGGGCTGGATCTTCCCCCGGTCAGCCCCTTCCACCCTTTTGCGCAGTGCGTAACCAACCTCTTTAGATATGGGGGGGGGGGGGGGCAGAGGAGTGCGCGAGGCCTTTCCGGAGGGGGGCGGAATTTTAGGGTCATTCCTCTCCTAGACACGTACAAAACGGTATTTTAATTTGGGGCTGGTGGGGGAAAGTGAGCAGGAGGAGCTCGCCCCACGTCACTGTCCCGTTGTATGCCGGGGGATTCTGTGTCATGCCTCGCAATTTTTGTCTGTTTTTTTTGTCTGAAAGGCTTGATGGGGATAGGATCCTAAAAAAAAGCGGGATCAAAAAAAATGTTTCATGGGGCTCATGGGCCGTCAATTGACTACCCATTCCACCTCTGGTTCAGCGATATGAACAATAAATTAAAAAAAATCGGCGCGGGCGGGTCACCGAGCTCGTTCTTGAGATAAACCATTTTAAAAATTATTTTCACACCAAAATTACTTATTTTTGGCCCTTTATTATTCACTTCTTACGGGAATGACGCTGGAAGTTATTTACCAGAAGAATTGATTGGCATTTTAACTGTAAAAATACCGGTTTCGTGTAAATGTTATGCGAAATAACTGTTTTTTTTATTCTTTATTACGTCTTTCGTTTCATTTTTTCTCTTTTCCTTCTTTCCTTTCCGTCGTTAGTTCCTTTCCTTGCTTTTTTCTTCTCTTTCTCTGGCCTTTTGTTCATTTCCATTCCTTTCTTCCTCTCTCTCTTCCTTCCCCTTTTCTTCTTCTTTTTTTCTCTTTTTTTTTAGCAGGGGGGGGGGCACGTGCCCCTTTTGCCTCCCGATCCGCCACTGACTGTTAAAGAGAGATTTTCCACGCAATATTCCAGGAGAAATAAGAAGTAAAATAGAAATGCAAACTTCAAGAAATGACCGTTGAACTTTGAATCTGTAACTCACCCCCGATAGTGGTACCAACTACAGTCCCTTGAGTGCAAGTGTCATTGAAATTGGCAATCAAGGATTTGGACAGTAAACACAACTTTGTTTGGAGTCGTCCAAAAGGCAGTCGTGGAGGTTAATAGATTTTGCATAGTGTTATATAGGAATAAAGGGAAGAAACATAAAATACAGTTTTAAAAAATCTGACATTCGATTCCCCCCCTTTCACTAACAGTAGTGGTACCTAATCGGTCACGTGGTGAATCTTCAGTTGAAATGAGCAGATGTCTGATGGCCATAAACTTGTTAGGAACTGATATACGACAGAATTACTAGCCCCCCTTCTGACTTTCGCCCCAGGAAATGAAATGGGGCATTGTAATATCAAAATTTGTCAATAAAAAAAAGCAAGGGCCTCAAATATTCATGATCTTGGAAAATGGAATGCTAAGCAAGACTCCCATATCTAACTTCTGGGGAGAAAGTAACAGCACTTTTTTTTTCCTTGAAGACATTTTTTTGTCAAGGTGCAAAACATGATAATCAAATGTAATTAAAAAACAAGAACGGAACCGAATCAAATACAAAATAAATTAACAAATTTTCAAACATTGGAATATGTTCACTTCTTGTTATTTTACAATCAAAATGATCCCAAAATTAGCGACTCAAAAAGGTCCAAAGTGAGAGAATGTTTGCTAGCGCCACAACAATCTCCCAACTTTTCTCTAACTCCTTTTTATAAAAAATACCCTTTTTGGTATTGAAACCCCTGAAAAGCACTTTGGGCCACCTTTATCAACAATCGACGGCGGCGTTCAGAATCGTGTTCAGCGTAAAAACAAATCGGTTTAAATCACTTTCATCCATGGACAAACCACACTTCCCAGAGAGCCCGGCTCTGAGACCGATCTAATGGGTTATACTGACTTTTTACTTACCTCGTAATCAATTAAATTAATAGGTCTTTGGGTTAGAGCGGATCCCAAACTATGGCCCGCTAAACCATGTTAGCCATGTTTGTAACAGATCTAACCAAAGGGTTATTGCCAAGATTGTCCAATTACAACCCTTAGAACTTGATTTTGATAATGGATATAGCTATTGGTCTCCAATATCATCCAGTGATAGCCAAAATGAGACCTCCATTCCCAGCACCTTCCACAACTTTTCAAATGGCCCAAAACTTTCACGCAATTTCAACATCCAGCACTCAGACAACTAAAAACGATAGATTGGGTAGGCCTGGTTTTTTTTTTCAGAGAAAGCCCTAAATAGGGTCCATTTTCAACAAAACAGCCTCACACATATACAAGGGAAGCAATTTTCTTGTAGGCCTATGAAAAATAAGCTAAATAACGGTTATATAGGCCTACTGTGACAACAAATCAATAAAATGGATACACTTTTCTTATTTCCTCGTTTCTGCAAAATTTCCCCCTATAACTGGGTAACGGGTTTCCACGTTTAGCCTAAGACATGGCTTAAGAAACAAAACGAATAGAAAGACAGAGGGATGGATGTAAAGAAAGAAAACAGACAACACAGACAGAAAGACAAAACATAAGAAAAACAAACATACATAATAAAAGCGAATCCCAGACAACCAACAAGTATTGAAAGAACAAAAGAGACAGAAAAAGTGGAAATACAGACTGAATTCAACACAAATAAAGACACAAACTAAAAGAAGAAAAGAGCTTGTAAGATCGTAAGAGTGAAAGAAAGAAAGTGTAAAATTTAAAAAAATTAAAAAAATTAAAAAAATTAAAAAAATTAAAAAAATTAAAAAAATTAAAAAAATTAAAAAATATAAATGTAATGAAAGGACAGAAGAAAGAAAGATAGAGGAAAATAAAGAAAAAATGGAAATAAAATAACAGATAGAACGAAGAAAAAGCATCTTATAGAAAAATAAAAATATAAAGGAAACCCAAAGAAAATCCCTAGAAAGAAAAGAAAGAAAATTAATTTCATAAAGAAATAAGAAGAAAGGGAAAGAAATGAGACAGAAAATAACGAAAGAAAAGGACCTGTGGAAATGAGCCTAGCGGGGCTCATTGGTCAATTGAAGTGGATTAATTTGTTTTTCACAATTTTAATTCTTGTTTTTTCTTTTTATTGGAATTTCTTTAATAGTAATCGTTCGTCTCTTATGAATTTGATCAAAATTGACTTACGACAAAAAGAGGTAAGAACATGTATAACTATAAGTTTTTCTCTTAAACTTAAATGTAACGGGATATAGCAGCGATTTGCTAATCCGAAACATCGAAAAAACATCAAAAATTCCTATTTTTTGTTACTGGCATGGAATATGCGAACGTGCCTGCAAGTGGTTTGGCTTGAAATCCGTGTATTAAAGACAAGGCAGTACTTTTTGAATCTGATTCTGTAATTCTATACGTGCGTATCAATTCTGACTTAGATCAAAAAAGCCTTTTTCCGCTGTTAATATCACAGATTTTTCAAGCGTTAATTGGTGCACATGATGCAGATACGTTTGACCTCAAACACAACATTATTGATCTTTGGTTATGTTGTACTCGTGTGAACCGCAATCAGCTGTTTAGTGCAGTTTTGAGATTCCGTCGCTGTATGTCTATTTGCGGGATGACGGTATATATGAACAAATAAATCCTCAAATCGTCATTTTTGTTCGCTATTTTGAGGTTTTTTCAACTAAAGCAGTTCGGAATGGTACACCTTATCCCTGATTTATACTTTAAAAAAAATGCATTTCCACATTTTTTTAGATTCTCTCGCATTATCGCTGCTAGATGGTAGGATTTAGCATGCAGTACTTAACCATGCCAACGCCTCGTTACCGTATATAAAATAATTTTGTTATTTACAAATCCCCAAGCAGGGTAGGAATGATGTCTAAATTGTTCAATCCCCTTTTATATATTCCCTATATACTTCTTACACTTAGTTTATCTGGTAAAAGGAGGGAGGTCCTGGGAGGGAAGGAGGTTAATCTTTTTAATACTAATGGGACTCTGATAAATCACAAATGGGCTAACCATAAATATGACCCCGAAATCATTGAAACGAGCACATTCGTATCTTTCCGTCGATCGGCAAATTCTCAATAAGCACTTTTAACTTTACATCTTAACTTTGGTTAAAAAAATTACGCATGCCGGAAAATCAGTAACTAGAACCCGAAAACAAGCTAGTTCCGTTAGGTCATGCACTCGCTACACTGTTAATAATCCCCCGGAATTCTGGAGTGACTTTTAAAAATGTGTTTTGTTATGTTTAGAGGCCACTTAATTTTCTCATACCCTGAATGCAATGGGGCAGGTGAATATGTTAATTCACCTTTCTTATACGAGTCCTTTCAGTGAAATGCCCACCACTTTTTTTAGTGGGGGTACCCCGGAAAGCACTTTGGGTGTATTTTTGTGTTTGTTTTGTTGTCTAGTTTTCAATTTTTCCATGCTAAAGAAGTATCATGAGACTTAATGACCGAAATAGGATATTCCTAGCTTTTTTTAATGTAAAAAGACCCTTTCGGTAGTGTACCCCTCACCCCCGGTAAAAACATATTACCCTCGTCTTATCAAGCCTTTTTTTGTTAACACGGTTTACCAAGGGAGGGTGGTTCTAACCCCCCCCCCCCTCGAGAATTTGTTATAAAGCACCCGGGGATGCGTATGTATTATGGAATACAAATGATACCTATGGTCCTGCGTCGTTCCTTGATACCACTATAATAATTTACCCAAACATACCTAGTATGGCGTCACAATGCACGTATTCAAGTCGCGAGTCGGCAAAAATTGGCATTTTCGACCGAAAAATAGGCGAAAAATCCAATTTTGCGCTCAAATCGCAGGAATACGGATTTGCATGCGGTTTTCAGCCTCTAATGATGGCATTTTGGCTAGTTTACATAACATAGAGTTTTAGAGCCATTCTGTACATAATTATTTTCACAAAATGCAACATCAATATCCTTGGGTGGCAACCACCCACCCCCCCCCACCCTTCGCCTTTGCGCCTACCCTAACACCCCGGTTACGGGCTACCATTCAACATTTTTTTTTCGCTAAAATGACCGGAACGGATGAAAGAACGTTACATTAAGCCTTTTTTACAAAAGGTTTTATCCATTTTAGCGCACCGGAGCGAAGTTCACTGGGGGGGGGGTGGTAACCCCCCTGGGACGATACGAGTGGTTAAGATTATTTTTAAGGTGTTTTTTTATGTAAAATACTAGATTGCCTATTTTAATGCCTGACATCTCATAAATTGACCTTTAAATCACTAACATATTCCTAACCCTTTTGATATAATATCATTAAAATTTCATAAATACCCACCCCCGTTATTGAGTGGACCGCCCTGAAAAGAACTTTGGGGGGTCCTTATGTGTATGTTTGGGTCTATTTGCATTTCATGCCTAAAATGATCATTTGACCTTTAATTACTGAAAATAGAATATAATTACAATTTTTTTGATAAAACGAACCCTTTTTGGCAGTGGTACCTATCCGGAAAAATCTTTGGATTTTTGTTTTTAGGTGTTGTTGGAAGAACTCAATTTACGTTGTTACAGTGCCATGAAAATGTACCATTAAACCTTTAAATCAACTAAAATAATGTTATCATCTAACCCTTGTGTAAAAAAAGACCTTTTTTGGTAGTGAAACCCCCGGAAAAGCACTTTGGGCACCTTTTATCAAAATCGCGTTCAGAGTGTGTTTCAAGAAAAAAAAAAAACAAAAGACGGAAAAAAATCGGTTTACAATCAATCACTTTTCAATCAAAGGGACACCACTTCCCCGATGAGCCTGGCTATGAGACCGACTAATTGGGTTATATTTCTTTTTACTTACCTCGTAATCAAATTAATTAAATTAATAGGTCTTGTTTGGGTGAGAGGCGAATCCCCAAACATAAATGGGCCCGTCTAACCATGTTTAGCCATGTTTGTAACAGATCAAACAAAGGGTGATTGGCAAATAGATTGGGGGGGGTCCAGACAAAACCCCCTTAATGAAACTTGATTTTGATAACAATGGATAAGCTATTGGTCTCCACTATCCAGTGAACAAGATACCAACATTCCCATCCCAGCACCTTCCAAACTTTGGTATATTGCACTGTAATATAAATCTGGTCGGACACTCACTCTTCTCGCATGAGCGCCGTAAGGGAGCAAGGCAAGAGTCCGTTTATTTAAGTATAATACACTAGCTAATTGATACCATAAAATAAATCTACTATTATATAGCAATTAAAATTGCCCTGGTTGTATTTGGGTTATATTTTTTGTTTCTTTCCGACAACATGACTATCTTGAAAGAACAGTAGCATTTTTTTTTGCTTCAATTAATGTCAAAATGAACCAGTTTTCTTAGACAAATTTATAAACTGTCTTTATAAAAGGTGCAATGGTAATCACGCTTTATATCGTATTAGTAAAATTGTCTATTGCACTAAACTGCACAATTGCTTATTAATGTCAAAATGAACCGGATTTCTTCTCGACAGCTGTTTTAAAATTCCTCGTTAAACGGAAAAAAGTGCAATATGGATTTACGCTTTATTTTGGTAATATTTTTCTATTGGCACTAACAGTCAACGTCCGGGCTCCTGCATTGCCCCTTAACTCGCTCCTCATCGGTCCTGCCACACCCATGGATGCCGTTTATTTTCAGACAATATTTCTGTCTCAAATCTGATAATTTTAACCCAATCCTGATATTGTTCACGCAAAATTAGGTCTACATACGAGCTTTAGCCACGGTTTCAATGATATAAAATCGCTACTTTTTAGACTAGTGAGGTGGGTGCAGTTTGTGGAGCACTTCCCTTAAAGAAATTCCCCCTTTAAAAGGAAAATTACATTCGAAGGTATGACGAAACCCATTGAACACACCATAACAAATACTCGATTGTTTTTTTTATTCATAGGAAATCTATTCTCAAGTTTGGGGAATAAGGTTGAAGATGTATTTTAGTTTTAAGGGTGCAGAATCAGAATTTTGGGATCCAACCTCTAGGCAATGTGGGTGCAAACTTAAGTACGGGGTAACTTTTGAAAATCAAGTCAAATGTTTTATTCACATAGTTATGCCTTGAGTGGAAATACTATCCATAAATTCTATCCAATATCCAGTTATTTTTTTATATTTTGCCTTGATACTGACGTCACATTGGGAATGTTGTCCTTATTTCAGTACAAATAAAAAAGAGGACACTCTCAACTCTATACACACACTTGTACAAATTATTGGCATTTATAAGGGAAATTCAAAGGGTATTGGTCATTACAAAACAGGGCTCAGGTATACCTAGGTGGAATGTCGTGCATTATCCCGATGTACTATAGCCGATAAGGTCATCATTGTATTTAAATACTGTATATTAATATATATTTGATTTTTAAAAAAATGGGTTTCATAACAATTAAACATATTTATAAAATTTAAGAGGAAAGTTGAATTTAGAAGGTTACAAACTTGACCAATATATCATACCATAGCAAATACTCGTTGCAATGTTTTTTTTCCTATACTGTACAGTATCAATTGCATACTTAACACCGTAGAAAAATAACACAAAACGATGTTGTCCTGACTTACATCTTTATGTAATATTAATACAATCAGGAAATTTGATCGTTTCAATGGTCTCTTTTGGTTGTGTCTTCACTATTTTGAAAAACTCAACGAAAAGAAAGATAGATCGATGATGATTAAATTCCATTACAGCTGATGGTGACACTTCATTCCGCTATTACACAAGGAATATCCGACCCAGCTAATTTCATGGTTTTCATCTTTTATCAATACAGCTTTTCCAACAATGTATGGGGGGTCGCTATGTTTTTTTAACCCAACCGCATTACTATACCTGGTACTACCCCTATCTTTTTTGTTATTTCAGTATTAACTGAAACAAGCAATATCCCTATATTTAGCAAACGGCCCCCCTTCCCACTTACTTTGCAAAAAGCAGTTTAAAACAAAGTTTACGATATTCATGAACCACTGTTTTTCATTCATTAAACATTAACACTTAATTAATGTGTTTTCACTCACGTGGTGCCCTAAGGGGGGGGGGTCCATGGACCCCCCCAAGACCACTTTTCCGATGGAAATTTTTGAAATGAAACTCATACCACCTTTGGAGGGGCATAAGACAAAGGCCAAAGGTGCAATAAAATAAGTTCTGGTTTATCGTCTGGAATTAGGGGCAAATCATTGTTTATCCGAATGCGTAAAAAGCGCTCAAAAAGTAACACTATGTTTTTTCCCGCGACCGCTGGTTCCACAGCCTCATATCACATTGGCAATCAAATTGTTGATTTTTTATATCTGCTCTAGAAGGACCAATTTAACCTATATTAACACAAACATTACCATTTTAGTACATTCTTGTATTTTTTTGGTGGGTGCGTCGGTATTTGCCATAGGTTTGTAACAGCAATGGCGCGCATTCGCTCGATGATGGATATCGCTTTCTTTCCATCAGCACAATAAAGGGTATTTGTTTCTGGTTATTAATTAATAAATTTTGTTTCCATGCATATGACTATACATAAGCAGAAAATATTTCCTGGCAATATGGTTTGCTAATTTTTATTTTTAAAATCAAACACTCCCCGTTGGTGCCTAAGGGTGGGTTCCTAGGGACCCAAGCTAATTATCTCATTAACGGGCTAGAATTTTATTAATTTTTTTTGAAAGAGGGCGCCTCGATAAGGTTCACAATTACAAAAAATTTTAGAGTTCCAAAATATTTTTTCACACGAGAATCGCCGAAAAACCATCGTGGGTTACTATGGAACCCACCCCCCCCCCCCCAAGCATTAAGGTGTTAATTGGTTGCAATGTGTGTTCTTTTTAAGTGGTAAAATGTAACGCATAGTACGACAATGAAACTCATGTGTGGGTTAATTTGCTTCACAATGGAAGATGGGGTTCAGGAGTTGTTCATCCATGTTCATGACTTATAATTCACGACTTTTTCCCTGACCACTGATCGATTTCCGTGCTTAAGTCAATGGAAGGATTCTTTCAGTCTGACAGACCGGACTGGGTACTTCAGGACAGCCAGGGTTAATTCACCCCCGATGAACCAGCGACCATATGACGCTCTTAAAATTTAGAGCCTCTGGTCCGGGATCATTAGTGAATTTATAGTAAAAAAAGATTAAGACGTAAAATGTCAAGTTCGGAACTTTACCCTAGCGTATTTGCTTCGGGTTTCTAAACGGGAGATACACCAACAAGCCCTCTAGACAGCTTTCTTGTAAAACCCGCAAAGAGGGAACTATTTTTGTCAAAAACAAAATCCATTATGTCCATGATGGCAAACAAAGGTTATTTACCTGCTCTTCCAAATTGACAGCTTAGGATAATTGAACATGAGATTGCGTAAATCTATCACCCCCTCTTACCATCTATCATTGTCTCGGTTATCCAAAATTATATATAGGCTAGCTACCATTTGGGACAGGACGAGCTCACTGGTCAGTAAAATAAACAAGCATGAACAACAACGTTGGTCCATATCTCCATTTCGATATTTTGTTTGTCAAAAACTTATGTGGACAAATTAAAACTTTGAATAACCTCAAACAGTGGTTGACAATTGTCCTCCCCCCCCCCCCCCAATTTATAGATGAATAGACCATTTTTTGCTCATAAAAAATTTTGAGCCTTGCTTTATCGATTGACTTTTTACTTCAAAAACTTGAACCAGAGAGTGATAGATGCTGATCGGAACTCGAACCTAGCGGATCATGCTTACGGTTTATCGCTCTTCTTATTCCTGTCCGAAATTTTCCTCTTCAGTTAGGTTTGATATCCCTTAAAACGTGTGTCATGACCAAAAAGTCATCTCAGCTAGGCTTGCGTTTGTTTAATAAAGTAGGTTGATAGCGTACGCTATCGCGCTGCCGTATGGCAGTCACGCATACTTACGCATACCGACGCCTGACGCGCTTTAAAAAACGCATGTAGGAGAATCACGCACCTGTCTCTAACCATTCTCTCCCAGCATAATTTGCGTTCTTACTGCTCAAGATGGCCTCTCACTGATCGACAGGTCCGATAACGAAAACTCTCTCGACTTGATGGAAGACACGACTCTGCCTCCAAAATCCGAAGCACTGGGACGGGAGTCTGTTCTGGCGGGCTTCAAATACCCAAGAGTCTGTCAAAGTAAAGACAACCATCCCAACTGAAGAGATTCGGCCCACCAAGACCAAGCCTTCGAAACCCAAGCCACCAAGCCTACCACGTCCAAGATCATCTCTCGGACAGGGCTAAGAAGATGGTGTGGACGGAGCTCTTAAGGCAAAATTAAACAGGTCCGTACTTGCCAGTCTAAGGCCAAACTCTCTAGCCCATGAACTCAAGAATGTCAAAGCGGGCGGGATTGACAGCTCCGCCAAATGGTCTCAGTATCCAAAAGCCTACCTCAGCTCCCTGAGGGCCCAGCCAGTTGGGCTCCAAATGAGTGGGAGAACACTTTTGCGTGATTGTCGCCAAAACTTATGCTGGCGACAGCTGATCTTGTGGGTGAAAGGCGTCCCTGCTTGGAGAAAAAGGCCACGGACTTAGCTCAGCACGTCTGCGTCGAATTCCCCAAAGCCCTCCCGGCTGATGAGAAGCAGAAGGTCTGGAGCTATTCAAGATTGTAAACCAATCCATGGGGCGCCGTAAACAAGGAGGAGCCAAAACAGATGGGGCGAGTCACCAAGATAAGGCCATCGAAGCTTGCTAAGCAAAGCCAAAGATCTGCCAGAGAAGCCATGAATATTGAGTCTAGTTTTTAACTAACTTAGCCTTTTAGGGCCACACAATCTTACAAAGAAAGCGACATGGCTCGCTGCCACCCTAGCCGGACATGGTCTTAAACACTTGATAGATCAGACCGGGTCGGCAAATTTAGGGATGATACCCTTCTAGGCGTGACCATTTTCATACAATAACAATGGCTAAGGAACAGGAAATTCCGGAACAGCGAATATTAAGACAAAAATAAAGACAAAATTAAGTCCAAACTTTGCCTTTTAAATTCAAATTAACAAAAACTCGCAGACGTCCAAAAACTTAAGGACTTACCCGATTTGATAAAGTTGTCATAAATTTAGCAAACGAAAATTTCACTGAGCAGCATACTCTGCATTAGGAGAGCGTTGAATTTGTTGATGTCACCAAAAGAACCAAAAGATTTTTGGCTTGATAGGGAATGTAACCATTCATGAGAAAAATGCGCATTCGTTACCTCATGTCCAAAAAAGGAACAAAACTACTCATCGTTCAAGGAAGCTTCTACTTGGTCCCAATTTCCACACCTTGCTTAGATCTAGAAAATGACATGGAAGCTACAAGGTTGGAACTAGCCGAAACTCGATAAGAGACAACACATGAAACTTGACAAAAAAACCAACGTTCAAGCTCTCACATCTCTTAAAGAAAAGAAACACTTGGTTTCCAAAAACCGGTAAGTCTAGTGGTGTTGTAGTATCAATAAGCTGATTACATACGGGAAGGTGAAACAATGCTTGAAGGTAATCAATTACACTATAAAATCGATGTTGATATGAAATCTGACACGGTGAATTTGATTAAAAAACAAACCTATGTTTGGGATAGCAGATTGATAAAAACACCACAGGTATTTGTACCCAGAAGAACACAAAACTCGAACTCATGTTTGCTACTTCCTGCCAAAAGTTCACAAAAGACTCCGGCTGGTAAGGTCTCATAGGAAGACCTATTGGCAGCAATTGTGGAGGACCATGTGAAAAATGGCGAATTTATCGAATCTTCTTGTGCCTCGGTCCAAAAACAAAACACTTACATCAAAGACAGGAAAGATGTGATATAGGAAACTCGAACAACTGAAACTACCAAAAAAAATTCTTTCGGTGACAATAGACTGTATCGGTTTGTTCACAAATTTCTCCAACAATGAGAGAACAGGAAGTCCTTAGTGATTAGCAGTTACAAATCCAGGAAACTATTTTCCTAGAATTCCACATGTCCATCATATGGAAGCATATTAAACACTGGTGGTGCAAAGAAATTGTTTCTGAATCTCGTTACCGGGAAATACTATTTGCCAAACGACAGCGTTGAGATATTGCGCCAAGATGTTCCCGGAGTCTGTGATATAATGTTTCATGCTCTGGAAAAAACGGTTCATTTCTTTAAGTGACAAAATCTTCAAATGGTTTCGCTACCGAGATGATATCCTCATGTTCTGCGACTGGTGGACGAAGAGATCTAGCCGATTTCATCATTAGTCGGATAAACTCTATGCATCCGACTTTGAAATTCACACGAGGTGGTTCAAAATCAGAAAATCAACTTTTCTAGGACCTAATCTGTACAAGGAGATAGACTTTGAAAAGCATCAGATTCTAGATATGAATGTTTCAGTAAACCCGTGACACATTCCAATATCTAGAAAGAGATTCTCTCACCAAAAGCATGCTTCCGTGGACCTGGAAAGGGTGAGGCTATAGAGATATTCGAAAAACTCCCAGCTCGGAATCAGATAGCAGCACAAACTTGATTTTTTTCATATCCAAACTACTCCAAAGGAGATATGAGAAATCGGCAGTGCTTAATGCTTGTAAGATATTTCATACAAAGAAGAAATATCTATCTAGAGGAAGTACCAAAGACCGCGGTAACATTCCTTTAGTCTTCAGCACTGACTACTTCCCCCAAGAAGCAATGCTGATATCAAACAGGCACTTCTCAGGAACTGGCATTTCATATATGAAAATCATAATCTGAACGAAAAATCTTCCCCTGCTCCCCGATACTCGCACTTAGACACACCCAAAATCTAGGAGAGAATAGGAGAGCGTATAGTTAGAGCTAAGATTACATCAGATAATGTCGGCAATCTTCGAACTCTAATGAGCGTATTCGGGAGGAAGCTAGTCTGCAAACTGAAAGTCAACAAATGTCCCAAAAACTATGAAGGATTTGATCGATCTTCTCAATGAAATGACGTCATCTCAGGAATAGCACTTTTAGACATTCAAAAGACATTGCGGAATTTTAGTTTGACTTACCTCATGATCACGCGATAGTAACTTATAAAAAGATAAAATGCAATGAGTCAACGATAGATTACAAAACCTCAGTAGGACCGATCATTTCACATCGTAGCTCCAATTAAATTTACAGGTCTCTCTACCCTAAAATCATACTAAAACCAATCCTAAAACAGGGCCTACACTTCATAAATCTAGGACTTCACAAATCTTGCAGCCGAGATCTATTTTGGTTTATGCCTACAACATTCAGTAGGCCTACAATGAGAGAGTCTAGGCAATAAAAACATGAACAAATACAAAGTCCTCCAACCTGAATCATAGAAAAACACCCTAAACCCTAGGCTTGACTCTTAGTCAAAACACAAAAAATGAGAATCCTATTGTTTATACTCTCATACGTTCTCATAAGCTGCGTCTTTAGGTCATCTCTGGCACTCTACTTGTACTAAAAGTCAAGTAGGCTTTGCTTTATTGAGTTCAAAACATGATTAATACTGATGAAAGCTCTTATCTCTATCATTAAAGTATTATAACAGAAAGATAAAATATCCCAATCTTTCTAAATTCGCACTCATGAAATCAAAATAATGTTTAGATTTTTGTCACAAAAAGTGGACCTACATAACACTAATGTATAAACCCATACGCTTTGCACTCTTGTGTTATTTTAAGGTCTACTTGACACACTAAATGGTATTATGCCTATTCATGAGTGCCTTAATGATAGTGATTAATGCCTCTTTAATCAAAATTATTACCAAAACCACCAGTAGACCAAAATAAGCATAGCAAAGTAGCATCCTACAATCGCTATCTCTCTGAGTTCTAAAAATTAGAGAAACTCCTGTGGTTTTCCCACATTCTATTAATTGGGATTTGTTATGGAACTTGTTAAAATTTAGCAAAAACTTACAAGCCTCTGTACGCTTTCTTTGAAACCGCAAGAGGGGGCTATTGCTTGTCTAAAACAAATGGACATTTGTTTCCAGCAGACAAGGAAATGGCTATTTTTACCTGCGCTTCAAAACCGATAGGCCTAGGATAACCGAACACGGGAATGCGGTTAACTCTATAACCCCTCTTACCCTAAACAGGTCTACATCTATACTTTTGATCGTAATAAATCTAGCGAATTCCACAATCTTGCTGCCGAGATCTGTTTTGGTTATGCCTAAAACATTTCAGTAGCCTCCAATGATAGAGTCTAGGCATAAACATGTTAACAAAATACAGAAGTCCTACAACCTGTAATCATAGAAAAACCAAACCCTCTAAGGCTGGACTCTTAGTTCAAAACAACAAAAATGGAATACGATTGTACTCTCATCCGATTACTAAGTGCGGTCTTTAGGGTCCATCTATGGCACTCTTGACTGGTACTAAAAAGTCAAGTAGGATTTGCTTTATTGAGTTCAAAACATGTTAATACTGATGAAATCTTTATCTAAGCATTAAATTATTATACACAGAAGCTAAATTCCCTTTCTTTCGTTCTAAATTCGCACTCATGAAATCAAAATAATGTTTAGATTTGTGTCACAAAAGTGGACCTAAATAACACTAATGTATAAAACATACTGCTTTGCATCTTGTGTTATTTTAAGCGTCTTATACACACTAAATGACATTATGCTATTCATGAGTGCCTTAATGATGTGGTTAATGACTCTTTCATCAAAATAATACCAAAACACCAGGTAGACCAAAAATTAAGATCTATCCACCCACCCACATAGCCACCCCCCCCACCCAGCCCTGCCCCACCCACCCCCAGTCCCACCCCAGACCCCACCAGCCCAGGCCCCCCCACGCAAGGCCAGCCACGCCCCCCCTCACAGAGACCCAGCCCGCCCCACAACCAGGAAAGGGAAGAAAAGAAGAAACAAAAAAAGAAAAAAAAAAGGACAAAACAGCGAGCATAACGAAAAAATAAAAAAAAAGAGAAAAAAAAAGGAAAAAGCAGAAACAAAGAAAAAAAAAGACCAAAACGCACACACAGAAACCCAAAGCACAGAAAAAAAAAAGAAAAAGGCCCCAATCTCCAATAGCAATTTACACGACATTCTCACACAAGAAGAACAAAAAAAAAAACCAAGGAAGCCACATAAGAAAAAGGAGAAAAAAAAACGAACAGCGAAAACAAAGGCAAAAAGAAAGCGCCCCAGCCCAAGGAGCAAAGGACACCCCAAAGAAAAGCAAAGAGCACGCAACGAATGGCAAAAACAAAGGACACAACAGCGCACACAGAAGAACATAAAAGAAAGAAAGGCAGGCCAGGTCCATCAACCCCACATAAGGGCCCCCAGATACATTGAAAAAACAAGACACCCGCCAAAACACAGGACAAAGACCATTGAAAAGAAGGCAGGCCCCACACACACAGAGCGCCCCCCACCCGCCCCCCCCCCCCACCCCCCCCCCCCAGAGAGAACAGGCCCCACCAGCGAAGAAAACTCCCCCTTCTACCCATTCCCCAACACACCTAAACTCTCACCAAACCCCCCTCCCTTCACCTTACTTCTACCCTGCACCCCATACTTAGTCCACCCCTACCTCCCACATCAAGTTCTCTTTCTCTTCTCTTTACGCCACCCCCTCCCGATCCACCGCTGCACAACCCATCTACACCTCTCATCATCACCCACTCCTTGCTCTCCCCCCAAAACTGATCTCCCCGCCCTCAACTCATCCTCCTCCTCACACCCCATCCATCCCCACTCCACACCCCGTTTTTTCCACCCCCTCCTCTCCCCGCCCCACCACGCCTTCCTCTACAACTATTATCCTTGCACCAGCCTCCCCCCTCATTTCATCCTTACTTTCCTAGCATACTCCCCACCCCCCCCCTCCTCGCCAACTCACCCTCCCCCACAACATCCTAAACTTCTTTTCTACTCGTACACTTATGTCAACCATTCTATTCCCACATAACCCTTACATCCAATCTACTATACCACCCCACCACTGCCCTTTTCCCATCCCCAATCCCTCGCATCATGCCCCCCCCTCCTCCTCAACGCCTTCCCCTACCTACAATCTCTCCACCACTTCTACCTAATACCTCGCCCTCTGCCCACCCCACCTCTCGCACTCTTTCAACATCACCATCTTACTATTTTTAAATTGTACCCCTACCCTTCCCTCTGACCCAACAAAATTAAACACAAATATCAACAATACACACCCCAGAGAAGTAACAGAAGCGGTACCAACCCACCAAAATTGCCCCCTCCCACCACCTCGCCCCCCTCTCACACAACTCACCCCCCCACCTCCGCCCCCACCATGTAACCACCATTCCATACCCCCCCTACCCCACACCCTACCAATTTCCCAACATTCCCCCCATTCCCCACTTGAATTTCCCCACCCAAAGTTCTAACCTCTTACCTGCCGTTCTAGCCACGCCCCCGCTCTCCCCTTCCCACTCATTACTCCTCCCTCCCACAACCCCCAACTCCGACCCCCCCCCGCCCTCCCCCACCCACCCCATCCTCCGCCCACCGACCCCCACCCCCATTTCACCCCACCTCACCCCCATCTCGTTCCTCTAACACTCCCCCCACACCCCCCCAAACCTGACCCACTCCATCCGCCTCTTTTACCCTTACTCTCCCCCTTCACTTCCCCCCCTCCTTCATACTACAGCACCACTACCTTACCCACCCTCCACCCTCTTTATTCCGCCCACACAGCTTCCCACCCCCCCTCGTCCCCACTTCCCTCATTCTCCCCTGTTACTCTCACACGTTAAACCCCCAGCCACAACCCCTACTCCCCACCCAATCGACCACCTCCCATTCCCCCAATTCTCCCATGACCTACTTTTCCCCACTAACTAGTTACTTATAACCTTCCTCCACTTCCCTCCGCTCCCGTCAACTCTACCATACTTCTTCATATTTACGCACTTCACCCTAACCCCTTCATTTAGCCCCCCGTTCCATGCCCATTAACCCTTCCCTCCCTTTACCACTAACCCCCCCCTCCCCCCCAATGTGCCTACCACTCCCTCCCCCCACCTTCCCAACCTCACCTTTTTACCGCTGCTACCCCTTAATATTGCAATAGCTTCCCTACCTAATTCTCCCTTCTTCAAAGCACAAAAAAACAGAAAAAGAAACAAAAAAAGCCAACCAAATAGCAAACAAAGGCCCAAAAAGTACCATTGGTGCCAAAGACGGAGGGGCAACCCAACCCCCCAAACCAATTCCGCCCATGCGTGGATCCAGAAATTGAGAATAAGAATAAGTAAAAACCCCGTCGCACCTAAGCAACAGAAAGGCGACCACACGCACAACCATAAAAAGATTATGAACCAACCAAAGGAAGAAACCCAAACAAAATGTACAAAAGCACAATGCGCATAAAACACATGAACAAAAAAAAAAGAACACCCGAAAAAGAACAAACAAAACACAAAAAATGCAAAAAAGAAAAAGAAAAAGAAGAGCAAAAAACAAACAAGGACTACTAGCCGGACACACCAAATAACAAAAACGCAAGGCAGCTAAACAAGCGGCAGCAAAAAAGAAATAATAAAGCAGACAACAATACGGCAACGACCACAACGCCAGAGACAACAAGAAGCCACACCCCCCCCCACACCACACAACCACCCAATTACGCCCCCACCCACCAAGCCAGCACCCCCCAAGAGCCCCCCCGACCAAGCACACAAAGCAAACATAATATGGCACAAGGGAGCCCCCAATACCCCCCGCACCCGGCAGGAACCAAAACCAGAAGGCCCAAAGAAGAGAAAAGGGACCCCCAGAAAAACAAAACAAAGGGCACCCCCCCCCATCCCCAATGCCATTCCACGCCCGGCCAAATATCGCAAAAAGAGTACACAAACAAGGATCCACCACAGTAAGCAACAAAGAGGGCACAAAAGAAAAATGAAGAAAAAAGAAAAAGAAACACTAAGGAAAAGTGAAGCAGGGAAAACAAAAATTGGACAGCAACAAAACGAAACGAGGAGAGAAACAACCAGGGAAACAACGAAAAAAACAAAAAAAAAAGTACTACAAACATTCCCCCATGCAAAAGTAGATGATGAGATTAACCAAAAAAAGATCAAAGTATTTTGATCATAGTTAATCAAAACGCGTCCTACAATAGCTATCCTCTGAGTTTTCTCAAAAATTAGGAAACTCCTGTTATTTTTCACACATTCTATTTTAAATTGGTTTGTTGGAATGTGTTTAAAATTAGAAAAAACGACAAGCCTTCTGTGAGCTTTCTTTGCCAACCCGCAAAGAGGGACACTATTTGCTTGTATTTAAAACATATGGATCATTATTGTTCCATGAAGGAACCATAGAAATGGCTATTTTTACCTGCTCTGCCAAAACGATAGGCCTAGGAGGAATAACCGAACCGGGATTGCGTAACTCGATCACCCCCTCTTTCCTTATTGGAATCAATAACTCTTGTGTGATTGATGTTGAGTTTGTAGGAGTCTTGAAATCGATTTGTTCAACATGGTTTGAATTCCTATATTGATATTGTGGTAAACGCATTTTGCGGGACTTTTAATCCCAATTAAGATTAAGCAATGTTTCAGGATTTAGTAAAAAAAGGAATAAGCAAAGGAGGGAGCAGATTAAGAACTTAGAGGATATTGTTAAGGAAACGGAAGTAATCTTGCCAAGTGTTTTCCAGGATATGAAATAGCCTGGAATCAAGCTAAAGAAAATTTAGATACGCCTATAACATCATCATACAGGGAGTTATTGTGCGTTCGAGAGCACAGTGGGTTGAAAAAAGTGAAAAAAGTAATAAAAACTTTTAAGTTGAGGAAGAGCAATAATGATAAAAGTACAATAATTCTGTGTGTCGGATAGTAGCAGTGACTGTCAGTTGATGTGTTCTACATTGTAGTCTTTTGACTCTCTCTCACCCGCCGCGTTATGACTCTGCCCCCAATTAATGTTCTTTAGTATACACGTGGTTTATACACCCCTATACTTTGGTACACGAGAACACCTGCTTGTAGTGTGAATTGATCTCTGTCCCATACCATATCGGCTCCTCAATTTTTTGTTCTTGATACGTTCCCATTTACGATGAAGAGTGAAAAATGTGAGTGTGGTGAAGGGTTATAAACTCTGATGAAAGGTTTGAGGGGTCCTTAATTAGTATAGTTTTAAAAATAATAAAAACCTCCAGGGACTTAGGACTCACGGTGAATTTTTATTAAAACATTGTTGGCATTTGGTTTGGGCAATCTTAGTTTATAGTTTAAATGAAAGTTATCGTAAAGGTTGAATGAATTATCTAACTCACAAAAGCAAGGTTTCACGCTTTGATCTAAACAGATGAAAGATAAACGGAAAATCGGTAGTTATAGACCACAATAAACATTACTAAATGTGGATTTAAACATGGTATCGAAGCGATTCTACAGATTTCTAAAGTATTGCCTTTCATGTGGTTGATGCGGTGAGAACCGCGGCTGATATTATTGATTTTTTTATTATAAAGTAAGAATTGTACTTGGGTTTTCTAAAGAAGATTTTGAAAAAGCTTTTAGGATTCTGTTGATCATCGATTTTTGTTCAAGGTCTGCAGTCAATTTAATTTTGGTGTAAGTTGTAAGTGTACAAAAATGGGTTTAGGTTTTATAATGATATAGAGGGCTGGTCCATGAATAGGGGTCTCCAACAGGTTTTTAGTATTAAGCGTGGAGTGGAGTAGTAGGCAGTGGGACCCCTTAGTTGTTACAGTGTGAGTCAATAAAAACCCCTACATTCAGGAAATATTTTTCTTTCAAGGTAAACATTATTCTTGCTGAGGTTTGCTTTGGTTGTTTGCAAAGATTAATTAAAAGGATATCAAAAGCTTTTATTGGGTGTCTTTCCGACTTTCGGTTCAGAAACTATGTCAATGTCGCGCGGAGACACACCACGCCCAAAAATCTAGTTTGGCCCGATTTAGCCATACAATGCCCAGACCGCCACCGACCGACTGACACCCCGCACACGACCCCTATAACCCATAACCATTAACAACAGCCCATATACCACCCACCGACAATTTCAGTGTATCGAGTTCTTCTTGACCACACAACACACCACCTACCAGTTGAATAAAATGGTCTCTGTGTACAGATTATAAAATATCTTCAACAAATTAAATTACTATTGTTCAATCATAAAGAGTCGGTTATTGAAAATCAACTCCATATCCAATGTTCGGTCATTGAACTAATGGGAAAACTGATCACGAGATTTTTGTTTTAACAAAAAAAACCCCCAAAAAATCTCCTAAAGTATTATTTTGCACAAATACAGTAGATCAGCGCCCATACATTGCGAGGACGAACTAAAGATGGAAGTTTGCTTCAAAGAAAATTGTATTAAACTTAAAAATTCAATAGCGCCATGTTTGAAGCTGAATACAAAATGGTTTCACCTTGGCTCCCAAGTTAGGGTAAAAGCACGAATCTTGCTGATCCGAAGAATTAAAATGTGGTCTTACACCAGCTATATTGACTTTCTATTGGGAGAATTGAAACATTTGTTTCACTCTCAGCATTTTCTTTTGCATTCAGGATATTATTTTTAAATCCTTCATTTTTTTTTTTTTTTTTTTTTTTTTTTTAAATTTAATGTTAATGTTTTTTTACTCAAACCATGCTGAAGAATATGTTCTCTATGTAAACGTGCATCTTGGACATGGGTACTCTATGTAAAAATGATCTTTGTTTTTTGCTCAAAAATCCGCCAAACAGGATTTTAAGTTTCAGCAAATAGGCATAACTTCTTCCTCCAAAAGCCGATGACACCAAAAAAACGTTTTCTGAAAGCTGGTTTATCCCCTCTTTATAGCCAAATCAAAAAATTGAGCAAAAATAATTCGTAACTATTTTAATTATTTTATTCTGAATGTAGGGTTTTTATTCACTCACACTTGTACTTTATTTGTGGTGGCTTATGGAGGTGATATTGATGAATATAAGGGAGGGATACTATATTCAAAATGTATTCAAGGAATAGGATAAGATATAAAGTTTTTGGTATGCAGTGACTCACATGCTTCCTAAATGATATTGAATCGGCTGATAAGGTTCTAAAGGTATTGGATGATTTCATTTTGTTTCATCCTTAAGAGTTAACGTTGATAACTGAAGCCAGGGTGGGGGAGCTAAGGGAATCAAAGCATAAGCCCCTAATGTATTTGACGGATAACATCAACGTTTTTGGTATTGTGTTTTCATCTAATGAGAGTTTTGCTTATGCTAGGAATTTTGGTGATAAGATAACTTCCTGAATCAAATCTTGTCAATGTGGAAAACTAGAGACCCTTACGGGTGATGGGGGAAACCAATTCTTATGACAAAGTTTTTTGGCTTATCTAAATGTTATACATTACTAGTATGATATTACCCCGATGGCCATTCAAAGAAAATTAATGCTATTGTGCATCAATTTATTTGAATGGCCCGGATCGAGTCAAAAGAAGTGAACTAAAAAGCTGATGCGAGAGGGTGGCCTCAAGATGAAGAAGATTTTGCTCGGATTAAATCCCAGCAAGTAATGTGGTTTGAAAAGATATTTTTTTGGTGTACATGCTGGTTGACGAACAGTTATTCTGGACCACTATCTTGATGCAATTGGTGGTTGGAAGCTGTTATGAAGTTAATTTTGACATATAAAGAAATTATTTATGCCATAGTCCTCCATTTTATGCATCTGTCTTAATGTGTGGTTCAGAATTAAACTTATAGTAACCTGAACTAGTAATGATGTAGCGAATCAGATATATGGAATAATAGTGAAGTTTTGGTCTGTAACAAATCGGGTTTAATAAGCGATTGTGAAGCTGGTATTTTAGAATTGGCGATTTGTTTGATGTACAAGGTAGAACAAAGGCTTGGATACTTAGGTATTACACAAGGTACGAATAAGTGATTTTATTAACTGGTACGGCATTATTCAGGCCATTCATAGAGCATGGCGTTAGGGAAAGGTCAAATGTCAACAAAAACTCACATGGTGGACCAAATGGTGATATTGGTTGTATGCTATTAAATACATTTGTTCCTATTGGGTTTATAGTAAGTTGAAGTGATAAAGGTTATTTATAAACAATTTTATGGCAGGCAAAGTAGAACTGAGCCAAAATGTTCGTCAGTATTAAGAACAAGTCTGGTATTGATGTGTATCAGAGCATAGGAATTTGTTTGTGGTTACCCAGGAAGCAAAACTATTGATAGTAGGCTTCGATGGCTTCGTCAGGAATTAATCATTTCTTTCTACCAACAAATGCTCTAAAAAATTGGTTTGTTAGAGAGTCCAAAAAGGCACTAGATGCAAATACTGTAAATTGTGTGAAAATATTTCCTGTAACTAAGTTGTATTTTTAAAATGCAAACTGAGAACGGCCAGAACATATAATTATATTGTTCTTTGTTTAAAGCAGAAAAAAAAATGATTATAGCATAGGTCAATAAACTAACTGACTTTGTGCACAGCGGGGTTATAACAAAAATCACTATTAGCCACGTTATCGAGCAGACACAATGGTTGGGCAAAATTACAACCACCCACTGCAATGGTATTTAATACACACCAAATGCGTGATAAATGGAAACATTGCCACAAGACGACCCACCCCCACACGGGAAGTCAATTTTTTAGCAACAGTCGGCAAAATTGAGCAAAGGTCGGATATGAGAGTAGTACTATTGTATAGTTAATATAAACTTTAAGAGAAAATAATATGAAAGTTTAACAAATCATTCACAACGTTAATACTATAGGGTCAAATAGGTACGCCGTGAAGTTAAAATCTCATTAAACCAGTACTTGATTGCCCGAAGATGATATTTGTTTGAGCACGTATAGGAATCTTCTATCTCTGTCAGTGTCGATAATATTTTGGTGACGGATACACAGATTGGAGAGAGTTTGGCTGAACAGAAAGGGAAGTTGGATTTCCATTTAAAAAAAATGGGCACCAACTGTGGATATGTAGTAAATGTAATTTTTCCCCTTCTCCAACTGTATTAGAAACAAATGTGTTTTTGGAATTGGTGCAAAGGTGTGTGAATAAGGGCTATTGGATGTTACAGTCCACTTTTTTAAATACGTGGCATATCAGATGTAAAGGTGGTGTAGTTCATGTTCTTAAGGTATGTCTGAATTCAGAATGTTGGCTATAGGGCACTGGATGATGAATTTCTTGCTGTTAAGGTAGTTAGAAAACTTGTTGCAAAAAAAAAACGTATAGTTTTAGAGTGAACCTGTACTAGTGTATGTATGTATGACCTTGCAAGGCAGGGTTTGTGTTATGGTAGATGTGATTTGGGGTAGCATAAACAGGTAACCCTTTACTGATTAATAAGTTTGGACACTTCAGCCTTCGTGTATAGTTAGTACTACCACGTTTTTGGGGCCGCCAGCTGTAGCTGGGGACCACTTAGCAATCCAGTTGTGGTGTGTATTGTGTGTATGTTGTGTGTGTGTGTCCACATGGGAGTGTTATTTTTTTGTTTTACGTGACCTCGGTTGAGGTGTTTCGAGGTGCAGTTGGAAACCAAGCTTGTGTCATGGGTGCCACCTGGGATCCCTCATGTGTTGGTGAGGTCGGGGCATGGTTGCTGAGGTCGACTGTTATGTGAGGTCATTTGAAATAGGCTAATAATGTAAAACATGGACCTCAATTGACAAGTTGAAGTTTCAGTTGGAAACGCTTGGTCGTGGGTGCGCAATGGGTCCCTCATATGTTGGTGGGGTCAGGGTTATGTGCCAAGGTCAAAGGTCATGGAGCGGCCAATAGCTTGATTCTTTGAATATAGCGAGCACGAAAGCCGAAGAACCGCGAAGCGAAGTCTAGGTTTTGGATTCTAGGTTGGCGGTTCATACCATTAATCACGTTTGGGTGTGCCTGGCACTCCCTCTTTGTGGGCTGTGTCGGGCAACAGTTTGTAGTGGTATGGAATTCATGGGCAGTAAGCTGTTCTGTGTATCCTTGTTTGCTGTGGCTTTTCGAAGGGCTTGGATGGTTGTAATAATAACTGCCAGCCTGGATTTTTGTATGCCCAAAAGTGAGACATATATCGTGGTCCTTTGGGAACAATTGGTCGTAAAAGAGTAGTCTTTTTTTTATTTCTCAATGTATTTTAAATTCGAGTTGAAAGTTTCGGGTTTTTTTGTGATCTGGGCCGAAACAAGCAATTTCAGTTTGCATGTTTGAGAAATAAATAAGCATGAGGGTGTGCAATGTTGTTATACTTTGATTTTGGTAGTCAATATTTTAGTATAGATCGAGGGTTGACGATCAGAGGGACATGACACAGCCATGGATGGGGTATTGGGGAATATTTTTTGGGAATTCTTAATATGATGTTCATGATTTAAAATGTTTTTGTTTGTGTCACCCCACCGTGCGCGTGATGTTTGCTTTGCAGTGCCCTTGTGTCTGTGAGCCTTGGCATGTGTTTGCATTTGTGTTGGTGAGTGGGGACTGTTGGTAGGGGGGAGGATATGGAACATCACATTTTCGGGGGCAGATTGCAGCAGAATGGGGATTCATCGGTTTTGGTCGTTTCTTGGGATTGAGTGTGTCCTTTTTCTGATTCTCGCCCCGATAGTATTAATATTTGATTGCTTGAGGACAGACTCAAGCATCTTTGACACCCCTTGGAGGTAAAGTTGATAAGTTGAGATTCATGGTATGATAACCTACTCATTTATTATTTAATCACCGAGAATAAAGTTGGGCGGGGGGTGTTCTTGTTTGATGGAATTGGTCATGCAAATCAATTTATCATTCATAATGTGTACTTCGATGCTGAAGGTGGTGTTAGCTGTGCTGGATGATATTCAGTTTCATGTTTTAAATTAGTTGCATGATTGCGAATCATTTCATTGCCTCTGATTTGTTTTGAGATTAATGATGGGCGTTTTTATTTTGTCAAGTGACATCAATTAACTAATTAAAGATGGCTTTGGCCATTGGGATGGTGGGGTTTGGTTTTTGAGGGGAACGGAATACGAGTTAGTTTTTGTACATACACTGTATTATTCATTTGTTGATGGTCATTTTCACGAGTGTTGTAATTCAAAAATCAAATTTTCAAGTGATGGAATGTTCGCAATCCTGAAATTTAATTCAGGGGTCTTTCAAATAATAAGGCAGTCTTTTTGATTCAGGCCCGAGTTGGCTCTCTATTTTTTTAGTAAAACATGAATAATGTAATAGGACAGGGTTTTTGGTTGGTTACACAGGTTTTTTGGGTTTTTTTCTCCAATTGGGTTCTCGGTGATGAGAAATGAAGCTAATTGATTGCGAAATCTCCCCTCGCCTTTTTCATGTGTGGGAATCTGTATTTGTATTTTTTCTTTTTGTTATTTGTGTGTTTGAAATCGATAAATTTGAGCCTTTGGGTTTAGGAAATACAAAAAAAAAAGATTACGCCAGACTCCAACATACAAATGTTTGTGGGGGGGGGGGTGCTACCACCGATACAGCGGAGTCGTTACCTATCAACATTGAAAAATTCCTTTGTGAAGCAGATTAGGTCCGGCGTTACCTAGGGCCGGGCTTCCTGAAAAGAGAGTCAAACTGAATCGCGTGGCCCACTATGTTGTAGCGGATGTGAGGTCGGCGGACAAAAACTTCTTCTGCGATGGGGTGGCAGGAATATAGGTCCTTGGGTCACAGTCCGGAAAACAATGGTGAACAATAGGGCGATTCGATCAGTTGACTCTTCAGCAACATTAGCCCGGACTATGATACCTGCCGGACAACTATTACTTTCACACTCGGTACCATCTCTGACACCTGGGTGTTAATCAATTGTGTTAGTTACTGAGTGGTTCCCAAACATATAAAAACACTTTAAAATTAGCTACAATGGACATTTTGTATGATGAGGTTTTATATAACTTTAAGCTCCTACTAAAGTATGTAGTTCTTCTTAGGATATTCTATTTTATTTCTGCTCTTCAGAAAGTTTGTATTTTAGACGTATAAGAGTCAATGTTATGCTTCCCGTACACCGCCCGCACGTGTTATGATTTTCTGCCAGCATTTGAGATGTGATTGAATGAAATCCTAAAAAGTCATTATTTTGTATTTAATGAAAATATCAAGGTTCTTCTTTTGATCACATCTTGTAATCTTCCAAATCTTATCAAGACTTATAATGAACAAATATATTGCTGTATGTACATTTAAACAGGGGGGTGTAGGACACGGGGACATGCTAGATTTGGGTATTGGGGATCCCAAAAGGTAATTTGGGAAAATGCTACTTGCATTTACTATGGCAGTCTTGTCTCAAGTAATTAAACAAAATCTCCTCTTTGAATTATCCAGGGGGAAGGAACGCACGATGTTCTATACTGGAGTTGGGATTTTGGAGGTTGCCAGGATCCTGTGGAGCGTCTATGGAAAAAAAAATCCCTAAATCGGCATTAATATGCCTGATGATTGATTCTTCTAAAACCGTTGTGAATTCATTCAATTTGTACCATACGGCAAGAAGACATCATTTTAAAGGAATTTTGTTCTGCGAACTTTTAGTTCGTAGGAAGAAATTTGGAGAAAAATGCATTTTGAAAAATTCAATTTTAGCGCCATTTCAAAAATCCCTCGAATGTGAGAACGTTATTATTCAAAATTAGCCTCCTTACATGTATATGGCGTCCTACCACGACTTTTGACTCCACGAGGTCCGAGCACGGATACAAAGTATACAAACGCAACAAGGACTACGGTGTGCTCATGCACACAACGTATACCCGACGTATTGACAGGATTGGCTATATCGCGCAAATCTTTGCTTCCAAATTTTCCTTTCAAGACCTATTTGTCAAGGTGATCGCATTTTGTTTCGTGAGTGACGTAAAGATTTCGTTTTATGGGTGTTGGCCTTTGCCCCAGTAAACCGTTACGCACGTTATGGGCAGAAGAAAAATGAGGGACCGCATCATGAGCCTTACACCATAGAAGTATATACATGTTACTGGGCATTTATACAGAGTGCTTATTTTCGAGGGATGCCAAATAAACCAGACCTCCCCCACACCGGTAATATAATTTTGGAATAAATAAGTTCTTGAATTCAAAAATCCGTCGGGGTTAGGGATTAACCCCATGCTGAAAAATAGTGTAATTTGCAATAACACGGATTTAAATATTTCGTGACCAGACTAGGCCTTTAGTCACGTATGTGTTTAATCATTGACTATGCGTAAGAGCGCCATCCCTACCGGTAGTGTTTGAAAAGGACTAGCAACTCGGGTTACGCCGGAAGTAGATGCCTATTTGAATCGCGGTTGCTGTTAGATTGGCATGTCTACCCCCCTCGCATTTAAACACAATTCGACTTTATTTAAATCCACCCCTGTGCCAATTTTACCCCTTTATTTTACAAAGTTCAATACATTTCCAATGTTGGACCCAAAAAATTCTGATTCAGCCCCTTTAAGGTAGAAAGATCCTAATCAAAACTAAAGTCTTAATTAAACATATTTCAGGTCTTTTCATATATAATATTAAAGTATATGTGGAAATATGTGCAATCCGACACTTTCTGAATAAATTATGCAAATGAGAGATTCAATATGGCCGCCAATGGTTGCCATTTTGAAGAAAGTTTTGATGCGTTCTCATGACCAAAGTGTACACCTATTATCATAAAACTTGGTTATTATGACATTACACAATTTGCCTTGTATGACGATTTTATTTTTTCTAATTGATGAAAAGGTTTACGATTAATATTCAAAAAAATATGAAATACATGGAATATTTCAAAGCTCATTAATATGTTAATGCTAATAACCCAAATCGGGGTAGTAAGACTTAAAAAAATAAAAAAACGTCCAGTTACAAGCCGTATCATCTAATGAACAACTCTGGCAAAATGGCATTTTATTTGAAGGAAAAACAAAACTGGAGATATGATGCCATCAAAAATGACACTTTGGTCAAAATTATAGAAACTGAGAAATAGGCAAAAGGCAAAAATAGGTTTTCGGATTACTTACTGGTCAATGAACATAACCAATGTTATTGCACCAGTACATTACTTTCCTAACCCCTATGTAAAAGAGGTTGTATTTGCCTGATCCCATGGTCTGTATAGAACAAAGTGTTTCCATTTGTTTTATTTCTGTAAGTTTTTGCAAAAAGATCCGTAAACTAAGGTTAACGCGTTGCTTAAGGGAAAAAAAAAACATTCATTAAAAAATATGGTAATTAGCATTGTTTGGATTATCCTGGTTGAAATTGCTAAAAACTGGACAAACAGAAAATTGATTCTTTAAGGAAAAAGCAATTTTGATTAGGATCTTTCTACCTTAAAGCTATAGAAAACATGTTGTTCAAGATTTCGAGAATAGGATTCACATTTCTAAACCCTACTATAGTAGATTCAACCATCGTGTCACCTCTAGTACTTCTTCGAAGTTACAGGCATTGAATGAGGGGCAGTGCAGTGGGTGGAAATTAAATTCCACGTTAAATATATTGAAACATGTAGACGCTAGCAGAGAAAATCAATCCTATGCTTTATAATGAAAGCATTCAAATCAAGTAAAAGCGCATTAGAAGCTAGTTTCTCTCAAAAGATTCTGACTATCGTATTTGCTTCAGTGGTATTCAATGTTGTCACTGACTTTGATCGAACACAAAGTCTTTGCATCACTCTCTTCTAAAAATGTCAACATAAAAAGCCCAGATTATCTTAGTTTGTTCATGAATGAAACAGGTGAACGGCCAAATATTTAGTTTTCTGTCTCCTCTCCAAGTAATCGACGCGTCCAAATTTTTTTTCTGGTGACCGATGAGTTGAATCTACACAGTGTGAGTCAAAAAGATTGTTCCCAATATCCTGATTTTTTCTGGTGAACCGTGAAGGGAGCTCTTAAAATTGTAAATACTTCAAAGTCCATTTTTTAAAAGCTTTAACAGGAATTTTGATTTTTTTTCATTTTGGTTCAGGCAATTCCATATCTGCACTAATTTAAATAAAGGCACTCAGATTTGCCATTGTGACCGATTCTATTGATTTGGGTAATGGTAGCGCAAAGTCAAGAGGGGGGGTGGGATACCTTAGTGTGCTTTACACACTCTGGTTGGATAAATGGAATAAAGCCCCAATGAGTATAACACAGGCCAGATTATTAAAATTGGGGATTAATGCAACAACAGTGCAATTATAATTGACTGTTTAGAATGTTCAAGGTTTGGAATGAACTCTTTTTAAACTATTAACTAGGCACAAACCAAAAGATATTGAAACAATGCACACCACAACCAGGTTTCAATTTAGTTGATAACCTTAGTTGGAATAACGGTCAAAGGATCAGACTTTTTGGAACAAATTTTCTTTCATGATAAATATAATAATTTTGTGCTTCACGTGGTGTGAATAAATGCAAACAAACAAGAAAGTTTTGCCTATCTCGTTTATCTGGATCCTGGTTGGGTTTTTTTGCTGAATTACAATGTTAACATATTGTTTTAATATATTCTAGGTTACTGTACTAATTTGTACACGGGGCATTTCGGGAGCCCTCTAAAAATGAGGCCATAATTGAAAAGAAAAATGCCAATGAATTTCGGGATTTTTGACATGGTGAATAAGAAGTAATATTTGTAATATAAAGATAAATAAATATTCTAAAAAGATTACAAAATTTTATATTTTTTTATTCATCGGGGAACAATCATTTTGACTCACACTGTATAAGTAGTATAAAATCGCCTGTACTTTTTTAACCTTATCTGTGTAAGATAACATATTGCTATCATTTTCAATCAAGGATATTTACAATTTGTAAATGTAACAGTAACCAAGAAGAAAATTGAACGCATTAAAATTGCCAAATTGTAAAATTATTTGTATTATTGTATCATTCATGTGGTCGCGCATACCATTTTGCGAAAATTTTGAATCCCGTTTTCCGAATTTTCACATACCGTTTTGCGAAAATTGCTCCACCAAAACCAAGATAATTTCATTTAAAAAATTAAAGGACCCCGGGGGGGGGAGGGGGGGGTGGGGTTCTTAGGGACCCTCCAAATTTGTTTTCGCGCTGGCGCTTTACGCGTGGGTTGTTTCGCACCCACCCCGTGGGCACTAACGGAAGTCAACTGAGAATATTAAAAAAAAAATAAAAGAACCAAAGAATTTTTTGTTGCTGATAGATTTCAGACTAATATATAAGTAAACAAATAATAGTAACAGTAAAAAATAATTAACCCTTTTATTTAGGGTTGGGCAAAATCTGGACTTTTTCTGAAAAATGATTTTTTAAAAATAGTGTTGCAATGGCCACAATTTGCTGTTAGAATCCAAAAAGATTTTTTTTTACATTACGATGAGTCTGAACGTCGCTAAATTACGAAAATCAAAAGGCCGCCAAAATGACGTATTTTTCGACTCATCCCTACTTTTGGTAGATTCCACTTTGAATAGGCTATATATAGTTTGTGGGGTCAAGAAGAAACTCAATCTGACCTTTTTTTAAATTGTTTACCCCTACTAAAGAGTTATGTGGTGAATTTTGATAATTTTCTAATTTTTTGAAATAATAATCCCAACATGCTTTGCTCAAATTAGCATTTTTGTTATCCTTCAACCATTTAATTTTAACTTTAAATCCAGACTAAAAATATGATAATCATTCAATTTGAGCATACTTTAAGCCTAGATGCTAAATTGACATCAATCCTTGTTAGCCCATGCTAGAGATGCTTTCAATAAGAGTCTAGGTCAATGGTCACATGTGACTCCTCAGAGGTGCGTGGTGAGATGGTTATTGCGAGTGGGAGAGATAGTGGATCAGGTGATGACGGAGTTGTGTCGGAGAGTGTTTAGATGGAGGAGGGATGCCGGAGGAGGGATGCGCATGCCGGGAGGAGTGGGCAGTGAGTGAGGTAGTTCCAATTTTAAAAGGGAAAGGGGGGGGGGGGGGGATGCAAGAGTTGTGGCGAATATAGGGGTGTGAGGAGATTGCAATGAGAGTGTTCTAGAGAATAGAATTCGAAAGATAGAGATAGTGGAAGTGGGTGAGATGCAATTTGGGTTATGCCAGGGAAGGGAAACGATAGATTGCAGTGGTTTATTTTGAGGAGGTTGCTTAGGAATCTCGAGCTAAAGGGAAGAAGCTGTATCTGTGTTTTGTTAGACTTGGAGAGGCATTTGATAGAGTAACTGAGGAAGGAAAGTGATGAGTGTGCATTGAGGAAGAGAGGGATACCAGAAGCAATGGTTTGAGCAGTTTATGAGTTTGTATGAAGGAGCAAAGAAAGAGTAGAGTTGGGGTCTGATTTGTCTGAAGGGAGTTAGGTGAAGGAAGTTGGGTGTGCATCAAAAGGTTTGTACTTTCGCCAGATTTTTGCAATTGTGATTGATTGTAGTCACGGAGAGAGCAAAAGAAAGGTTTGATCTGAGTTGAAGATGTATGATGATGACTGGTTTATGTGTGAGACAATGTAGGAACTGAAGGGAAAGTTTGGAAATGGAAGGTTTTTAGAGTACGGGTTTGAAGGTAACCTTGACAAAGGTGCTGGTGAGCGGGTGGAGAGAGAGGTGGTAGTGAGAAGCATAGATAGACCCATGTGAGTCGTTTGTAGGAAGAGGGGAAACAAATTAAGTGACGTGTGGGAAATGGATCCGTGGGAGATGCCACAAAGATGAAGAGAGAGTGTGTTGGCAAGAAGAGTTAGTGTGGAAGATGCGAGAAGGGTGTGGAGGGATGGTGGAATAGGATGGAAAAGTTGTGATGATGAGGGGAATCTGTAATCGGTGAAGGAGTTCACGTAACCTGGGGGACAGGGTTAATGGGGCCAGTGGCGGTAGATCCAGAATCGGAAAAAGCAGGGGCACAAAGTAGAGTTACAAATTGCGCCGGTTATCAACCAACACATGAATGGTTCACCATTGATCGTTACCATGTACTGAAATTTTCGTATGGGGCTGGATGCGAGGTGGATGTGACAGCTAGAGAGGTATGGGGGGTGAAGTTCGGGGATATGGTGGGAGTAGTTGCAGGACTGGTGATGTGTGTGTTATCCGTTTGAAGATGTGAAAGCGTTTATGGTATGTGTAGAGAGTTGAGCAGTCAGTATGCGTATGGCAGCGAGAAATTGTTGGTGTCTGAGCGAAAATGAGATGGGGATTTGAGGAGGACAGAGAGAGAGAGCAATGATGAGAGCGATGTGTGGTTGAAGTTGATGGGTAGGACATGAGAATGGACTTTCATGCAGATGTTGGGTTTGGAAAAAAGCGGTGGACCGGTGGCGGAAGTTGTACGTGGTAGGGCACGTGCTTGAGGAAAGGATGACGAAGCAGGTTAAGAAGGGGCCTTTTTTTGAGTTCGAGTGGTGAGTGGTTTGAGGAGGGGACGTCAAAAGAAGACTTGGGAGAAGCAAGTTGAGGAGAATAGAGGGTTGGGTTGAGGGATTGCATGAACTCGGGCAAAGGGAAGGAGGGAGTAAAGGCGATTTTGCTGCGAGTGCGAGGTGAATCCGGCCACCATCGCTTCACGGGGACAAAAACCGGATTTAAAACTTTGGATTTACTTACCTACTACTAACTACTATTGTTTGAGTTTACTGCAAGTAAAATCTTATATTTTACATGCCACAACTTGTTCTACGCATTTTTCTAATAATCGCGCCACTGTAGCTCTGCGTAACATATTGATTATTAGTTCTCTGTCAGATTTTCTAGCAGATTGACCGAGTCAGCTGTCACAGGTCCTGAGTCTCTTGCACGATCTAAAGTTCCAGTGTTCTGGCTGCATTCCTCTTTTTTAAATTCTATAAGAGTTAGTCTTTTGGACATTTTAACTGTGTGCAAGTAGTTGGCTTCAATGCTTTCACGACCATCACATTCTCAGATGTCCGATGCCCATTTCCCACTGTTTGTCTTATCCACGTTACCAAATTGTAAATGAAGGATTCTTCAAGCAGGCGATTCGTTGAAGATGATTTTGCGCGAGTGAGTTGAACCAATGTTGACCCACCCACTAGCCAGTAGGCTTTTGGTATAGACCTTTGCATCATCGAATATGAAGGAACCCATACTGCTTAACCTCAAGTCTGGTTTTTTTAAAAATCGGACCTTTAAATTTTGAACACGACATAACCAAACACTGGAACACACAACACACACACACATGGACATGCGCACTATTGCAAAAATCCCTACCACTGCTTTTCAAGCCAGGGGGATAAAAAAATATACCAATAGGCCTAAATGTTGAATGAATTTTGAAAGGACAACATAATAGTCATATTTGAGCAAAGCCAGGGTTTGATAATTACTTTTAAAAAATTGTGAAAAATTATCAAAATAAACACATACTCATTTTAGGTAGGGTTAAACTTTTTTAAAAAGTTCAGATTGAGTTTCTTGACCCCAAAACCTATATATATATAACATATTAAAAATTGGTTATTACCAAAAAATTAGGTGATGAGTCGATCGAAAAATACGTCATTTTGGCGGGCATTTGAATTTCGTAATGTAGCGACCCGTCAGCCATCATCGTATGTAAAAATAAATGAGTCAATTTTGGATTCTACAGCAAATTTGGCCATAGAACCACTAGTTTCAAAAAGTTTTGGTGATTTGCGCCCAACCTACATTTAGTGCTGAAAACAAACAAGTTCATGTAGACTTTGCTAAAACCGTTACTGTACAAAGTCTATAGGAAAATGATGTGTATTTGCAACACCGTAAAAATACAAATTTTTGTTAAATATATATGTAATGTGGGTTCTTCTAGAGTAGATATCAACATAAAATACGTTTCAAAAAAGTTTGATGTAGCGCAGGCTCATTTGAATTTTCCGTCTTTTTTTCGCGTTTTTTTCGCCCATTTTTCGCCCTGTTTGAAACATGTTTTGACCCTAATTTGCAGCCCAAATAAAAAAATTCAGTTTTGTATTGCTGATTGGGGTTAGGTTTAGACCCTCCATGTGGTTATAAAAATTTCGTACAAAAAATCCCATGGAACCCCCCCCCCCCCCCCCCCCCCTTGGCCACCACAGGAGTGAAAACCCTGGTCACTTAAGTGTTAAAGGGATTATTGGTATGAATCTATCGGCACAATATAATGAAACCAAACCCTATCCAAATATGACGTACGGATGGTTGTTGGGGGGGGTGGGCGGGCGGTTGTGCTTTTTTTTTTGTTTTTTTTTTTTTTGTTTTTTCTTTTTTTTCATGAGTCATTGGAGTATTCCTTGCGAAAAGAAAACACCATTTCATGCTGACCGTTCGAAAGCAGTCGACGATTTAACGAAGCGCCATGTTTATTTTATCGCTATCGTTTGTCACACGCCAGGTTATCTTTCACACCAATTGAAAGATGATCAGGTGGTTTGTCATCAAACGTCTGGTCCTGTATGAAAGACTATCGCGTTGACCTTTAACATTGAAATTAAAATACAGTTTATTTAACGTTTCCTTTTAAAATTAAAATATATAAAATTATCAAAAATGGCAACAGTGTGCTAATTTTATAAAATGAGCCGGGGATTCTTGAGAATTTTAAAATAAAATTGGGAAACTTTCATCATACAAGAGCGCTAACCGGTAAAATTGAAAAGTACGTTAGATTGCTTGGAACGCGCATTAGGGGGTTCGACACGATCTCTATACAAGGATTGGAAACCTGGGCTTGTATGAGGGCACTGACGGCCATATTGGTATCCAAAAAGAGCCCAAGCAGGTGGTTAAGAGCCGGTCATTAATTACAAAATTTGTTCCATGAAGTGTGGATAAGCGACATAAAAGACTGAAGTATCAAGCCAATTAGTGAGATCAGTGTATTTGCGCGTATGGGAAGGCATGTCTCTAAAAACGTGACCCGGGATACAACTTCTGTTTTAAAAAGGTTGTCTCTGGAATGGTATTGGGGGTAGGACCAAGAGGCCCGCCCGTTGCTCCATTCATCTAATATACAATTACTGTTGTGTAGACAATCCATTGTATAAGATCAGTTGGTTACAGTGGACTGAGATAAAACTATAAATATTACGGGACCCCTTTTAAACTGTGCACGGTGTCATGGATTGTTAGGTTACGCCAACGCAAACCTTTGTTAAACACAAAAAATATCCAAAACACCCTCTTTACATTTTTCTCAAATCACTTGGAGGTTTTTAAAAAGTGATTTTTTGCAATAACAATTCTAAACGAACTCACTTGTATCCTTTGTGTGCTCAACAAGTTCCCAAGGATGAGGCTTGTGGCAGATTGACTGAAGTCACGTGATATATTTTCGTAGGCTTCTGTTTCGGATTGATGCGGGAGTTGTAAATATACCACAGTGAATAAACATTGTAGCTTCCATGATTGCTGTACAGTTGACATTTGTCGGAATAAATCTGGACTTTTTTGCAAGGAATACTCCAACGGCCATGAAAAACATTTGGTACGTTTTATTTAGGGATAGTTCATAATATATGTGCCGGTAGATTCATACCAATAAATCCCTTTAAAAATAATGTTCAATGTAGTTTTACATTTCAATAGACGGATGACTATAGTTTATAAAAAAATGGTATACCGAATACAAAGTGTACAGGTACTACATACGGTACAAATACACTACGTGAATAATAAAAAATGTGCAATGATTGCAGATGATCTTGACCTTGATAAAATCACTGAATCATAGCTTTGTTGTTTTAATCTAATATACTTCCATGTGTTGAAAAAAATGAATGAAATTGAAAATAAGTCAGATATGACAAATTTGTAAGCACACCTCTTTTCCTCCATTCAAATGGGATTTAATTCATACAATTAAAGCAATATTAGCACATTTTTGAAGAGCGCCCCCAATTTTCAAAATTTGATATTTTGGCACAGTTACGTTGGTGATTGTCTAGGAAACTACACCTGCGAACGAGAATGCTAAAAAATGCGTATTTATCATAAAATATGCGATTTTATAATAAGAATTTGGATCCCAGATTGGACTTAACGGCAGAGCTGGAAATGCTCCGTTTATGTCCGTCCATGATGAAATAGTGCCACCTCGAGAAAAACTGGATGTTTACAAGTGTAGTTATTACTATGCCACCTCCCGCACCCTTTACCCCACCATCAACAAACAAATGACCAAAAAAATATCCACAAAAAAAAAAAAAAAAAAATAAATAAAAAATAAAAACGAAACAAAACAAACAAACAAACAAACACAAAACAAAGCAACACAAAAACAAACAATACAAAACACACACACGCACACACACTTGTATTAATTGTAGTTCTTTTTTTCATAGCGCATGAGGGATGCAGGTCAGTTGGGTATCTACCAAAAAATATGGGTGTGCTAATTGAAAATCGAACATGCATTTCTGAGGTTAAACACACACAGACACACAAAATGCAACTTATATACATACCCACGTATAACAAACAAGCAAGGCTGGGAAGCCAATCGCAACAACATCGGTAATCAAATCTTCTGGCATTGGCAAAATAATAAAAGGAAAAAAAAACAAACAAATAAAAAACAAACAAACAAACAAACAAAAACAAACAAACACTTTTCAAATCCCAAAGCTCTTGAATTGCATAGTGCGCTTACAGTTCTTATCAACAGCCACTTGGAGCTCGATGTGGTACACTTGGTCTGTGGCAGGGAATCAGTACTGCTTAAATTTAGGTACTGCCAAACCTCTGAGGATGCGGTATCACTCAACATGCTTCAACGAAATAA